>JABASI010005120.1:0-12834 GCA_019776505.1 Tomocerus nigrus | reverse complement strand
GGTGAATTTACTCTTAGGTGATATTGCTTAGGTGTAAATGCTTTAGGTGTAATTCATTAGGTGAAAAGACGTGGAACCGTACACACATATACTATTTAATTCTTGGAAGTCTGTAGGTACACTTACGTACAGACGTAGGTGTACAATCTCTAAACAGTACTTCATTTGGACATGACATGGCATGACATGACATCCCCACTGCGAAGTTGGAAAGTCCCTTCAGAAAGCTCGAGTGTAAGCAGCGAGCAGTTGTTAGAAATTCTAAATCCAGGCAGGTGATGCTAGGTTTCAAAACACTGCTGGAGAATAACAATAGCAAAATTATGGCTACGTCCGCTAAGTAGTAGATTCACATAAAAAATAATAACACATACATCATCTTGGATTCGTACTTCCGGTTGAGTTCTAGATCTAACAGTACAATCTGAAATTAATTGAATTGGATGCAGGTATGCAGCTTGGTAAATGAGCAAGTGTTTCCAACTTGAATCAACCTACCACTACACCGATCATTCGCATTCGGTCGCTTAAAGTAATACATACATTTCCAATATGTTTTGTCTGTAACAGAGTCACTTCGTTCTTTATAATGAGCTTTGCCTTGGTAAATTAGCATCGGCTTTCCTTTTGCTGACAGCGTAAAAGTAAAATTAGTGTCCCAAAAGGGGTTGGATTCCGTCGCGGGCAAAAGTCGGTCCGTTTCCATTCCTCCTATTAAGCAAATCAAACTTGGATTTTTAAAATATAATTCATGCCTTTGTTTTGGCTGTATAAATGTAGATAGCATTCCTGTATACCTCAAAAATTGCACAACAATTTCATATCCCTAAAGCTTAATATGTACACTATGGTCAATTTTTCATGAAAACAGCGATTCATATTATATTAAGATTTACTAAAATATTGGAATTGCCTGAAGAGTGCCAATAGTAAAATACGCATTTCAATTTTACGTGCATATGTACCACAAAACGAAACTATAAAACGTGTCTCACTTGGAATAATATGCATGATACCATGATTCAAAGCGATCAGTTTACAAGTGCACATTAAATAATATTTTTTATTGATTTATCGTAAAATTCTCCAGTAAATACTAATGATAATCAGTTTTAGATCAAGAAACATGAATGTTACTGTACACTACTAAAATGGACTACACGAATATTAATAATTCTAATATATAAATAAAGTAAATATCAGGCCCACTCCAGCAAAAGCACCTGTTGTCTCATCAGTAGTATTTATATGCTTTGATATCAAACTACTAATTTTATTACTTAGTTTGCGAACACAATTAATTATAGACATTATCAATTCTTATGAGCAGTAGTATTAACAAGTAACTCGAAAACTACCTCTACATACTATTAAACCTGAAGCTTACGATTATTTTAAGTCTCATTGTTTCAATGGGCAAAAAGAACAAACGCGTAGTATTAAATAGTTGTCATACTTTTGTTAAAATTTCTCCAAGAAAATTGAAACACGAGTCATGCATCATATAAATTCCTTGCTAGTTTCGTTTATCCAGTTTACAGTTAAATGAAACTTTGAAACACAACAAGGTGAAATAACATCAGTGACAATTGAAATGATTATTAGTCATAAATAATATACAACAATTGTTAATAATAAAATAATGGGATAACTTTACGAAAGATTAAAAATGAGCATTCGTAAAAAGCATTTTTAAGACATTATACTGCTGAAAGTAAAACATTTGCAATCCATCAAGTTGTACTCTACGATTTCATGTTCTATGATTTGATTGAACTGTAAACAATTACGTAGCAAATGAATAACAATTACATCTTATAAATAAGTACAACTCTTATTATCAGCTAATTTATATCTGATGTGATAACTTCACTAACTGTGTCTTACAATGCAATTGATAAATTAAAGTTAAGTACATTGATACTTAATTTACACGTATAAGAAAATGATACTTGATTAAGGACTTTATTACGACAGTTCATTAGTAGCAGAATATAATAAATAGATAAGAATTCCATGTAAAATTATATGGCTATAGTTTACTTGTAAACTTGTAAACAAAATATTATTATTAATGTAGTATACATATGCGTAAGCAATAAATATGATTTATAGAAGCTAGCAATAATAAGAGGTAGACATGTGATTAATCCGTATACTAATTCTGAAAATTCATTCCAGCTAATTCCTTGACGTGTTGTGCTGCAAAATGAGCCCTCATGTTAGCTACTTTGGAAAAGGCCTTTTTGCAAATTGGACAAGTAGTCGCACCACTATGAAACTTTTTATGATCATTCAATGAGCGATGGTGAACGTATCGTTTACCACACAAATCACAAACAAATGGTCCACCTGGATCACAGCCCTGCATCTGTAATTGCTGTTTATTTCCACTGCCGGAACTGTTCTGGAAAATTTGCTCTGTAAGAGAGAAATTTGGCGTGGCCGTAGGAGTTAGGGATGAGGATGACGAGGACTGTCGATGATGACTGCGTTTAAAATGCTCGGCAGCTTTAGCTTTTAATTTGTTAGCGATAAAGTTAGCAGGGGAACCTTTTGTTAGCTTTGGAAGTTGCCGTAATGACCTTCTGATGGAAGTTCTTTGTACAGGTTTCAGCTCCACTTTATTTGCATTAGTATTGTCATAGGCTATCACGTTCATTTCCGCCGTTCCGTTCATATCTTCCCTTGCATCTCTTCCGTAAAGATCTAGATACGGTGCCTCTCCTTCCTCCTCCTCCATCAGACACTCCTCGTTATCTACGTAAGAATATTTTTCCTTTAATCCGCCATCCTCCAATTCTTCAATTTCCACATCCGGCAATTTCTTCTGCAGCGTTTTGCTTTCATCCGATCTCAATCGCGGTTTTGCTGCATTTTATATAAATTAAGTTTAATAATCACTGAACGTATTTTCCTGAATTACTAAGAATTCTTTCAACCAATTAATCATGGAAACTCTGATCATTCACATAAAAAATCTCAGAAAAGCATCCCACACAAAGCACTGTCTAAATTCTAAGTCTCAAAAATAATGAACTGACTCAATTACTCTACTGGTAGAGGGTCGTGAATGAATGGATTCATTTTTCACTAAAATATCTAGCCTCTAGCCTATAGTCATAATTATAATATGCATTCCCTCTCTCTGCTCTCTTGTCTATAAATGGAAATTAAATCATATTTGCATCCTGGCCCGATTTTTTCGGATATACTCTGAAATCTAAAAGTGTTTTTGGTCTAATTGAAATTATACTATATAAACGCAAAATACTCTATATGTACAATAAATTCGATCATGCAAAAATGGACTATAAAATATATTTGATGATGGAGGTGCATAAAAGTATTTTAACTTGCTAGAGGTACTTTATTAATTCGCCAAAATGCGATAAAACATGGCAAAGTTAGTGGAATATTCTTTTGTTAATAATATTAGCAAGTCGGTAGATAAAGTATTACATCAGGCTTTACTAGTACAATATCTCTTACATTTATAAAATAACAATTATCATCAATCCTCGTGTAGCCTTTGTAAAGATGAGGTTTGTTGAGTTAATAACTTTGTACATGTGTAGAGTAGAGAGGCTTATAACTTATAAGAACTACTTTACTATATTATTAGTACATGTTGAATAATTATTAAATTCCTTGTACAATCTGTATTCTGTATATATACTTTAATTGATTCATCTCACAGTTGGTATTATAATAAATTATGAATTGCACTCTACACGAGTTACATTAGGAAAACTTCAGAATTTGTAGTGATCAGGACAGGACTCAGGCAACTCCTGCACGACATTAAATAAACTTATAATAATAATTAAACTTTTTTAGAACATTTCGAAACCTTAATACAATGTAAAAGCTGTAAACTATTTAACAATGGATAACTATCATAACAGATTTAACAGAATCTTTAACATTTTTCTAAAATTATGTCGAGAGATGTGGTTAACGTTAAGCGGGGTAGCGTCGATGATCTCGCTCCTTAGGGACTACCCCTGAATCCAGGTTCAATTGAATTAGCATTAGAATTCATATGCATAATTTGATCCGGAATTCGATGAACCGTGCGAACCTATTTTGTAATTCATATTTATTTTTTGAAACCGAATGTAATAATAATGGAATAAAAAACGATAGAATAAAATGAGGAGCTACATGTCTGAGAAGATGTGACTTTTTGCTTAATTGCCGCCCGCAAACAACACAAACGAATTCGCCCTGAATCAAATTCACATTGAAAAGGTGAATATTTTCCTCTACAAATAAATGGATTTACAAATACAATTAAAATTTGATATACCATATGAAACCGGTGGTGTTCTCTGAGACTTGTAAAATTTCTGTACTGTTTGCCGCACAAGGTGCAAGTATGAAGTGCAGGCAAATCATTGTCTGGATCGAGGCTATTTCGACTACTGTCTTTGAGATCACCGTCAGCTTCCGCTACAAATAATAAGGCAGTTACCAAACAGTTATACATAAATAGAAAACTTTCCTCTCAATAAATATTTACATCAAGTATTAGTCTGCTATAATATTATAATTAGGTAGGTTACTTAATTTTAAAACCCTATTTGGCCCTAATGAATCTTCCGAAAGAAAACGCTCAATAAATATCTCATAAGACTCTCAATTCTAATTTATGCTATATAGTAAGTAATAAACAAGATGAACAAAACTCAAGGAAACCTCTCTACATCAGTGTCCTTTAACCTTTACTACTTGGTGAAGTCAAATAAAGTTTTACAACATTTCAGGAAATCTTTTATTTTGTAATTACATACTCTAAGTCTACAACACCAAATAATCCATCCACATGATTCTTCTTACGATTAGTAAACTACTAAACCTAATGTAAATGTAAACATAATATAATATATTATACATCTTTTTATGTAAAACAATCGTGCATAATTATATACAAAAAGTTTGGCTAAGGTACATTCATTAGTTATCTCCAAAACTGTGTGCATTACAATACTTTGGGTAGAAAACTTAACCTTACCTTTAACTTTTCATCTACATTATGCATAATATTATTTCAATTGCTTCTAAACAATAAACAGTTTTTTTTAATAAATGCTAGTTAATTTTGTATTCTGCCTTAACATGCTATGTGATGTGATATACTTTATGTACAGAAAAGTCTGAAAAATCAGTACTCTTGAAAAACTACTAGGAAATACAGCACATTAATAAATCTGGTTGTAAAAAGTTGAAAAAAGAAGGAGAAGAAGAGCTAATAACTATTGCTGCCATCCTTTCTGACTTCTAACAGAGGAGGACTGCTACTGCCAGCAGGTGGAGGATACATTTCTTTATGGACAGTAGCCATGTGTCTTTTCAAGTCTCTTTGTCGGGACATGGTTTGGCCACATTTATGGCATGTGTTGTCGTGTCCTTGATGGATTTTCAAATGGGAGTCTAAACTGGAACGGCATTTATAGCGTTTGTCACACCATGGACAAGGGTACCATAGAACGTGGTCTTCGTCATAAGTCTCTACAACTTCTAAACCCGGAATGCCCAGTGAGCCGAGTGAAGTGGCGAGGGACCCCGAGCCGAGTGAGGCATTGGTCGTGCAAGTGGGCAAAATTGACGTCGTCGTCTTTTTAGTTCCCAAAATGGCCGGCTTTCTGCTTTTCGGACAAGGCGAACTTCCAGACACTTGCAGAATGGAGGATTGAGATGTAGAGATGGATTTCACTAGCCCACTTGCAGTTGTTACTGAAGAAGAAGAAGCGGGTGATTGTAAGACTTGCTGGAGGATCCGTGAGGAAGAGTTTCCTATTTGTACAGGGTACTGCACAATCTGGTAGCCTTGAATTGGAATTAAAACTTCCGTCTCTTCCTCTAGCTCGTACACTCCCTCTGCAATAGTCAAAGTTGAAATTGTGTGCGAATCTGCTTTCACTGGAAAACCACTGAGACTAACTAACTAGCTAAAAAATGTAATGTTAAGGCACAAAGCATACAAAACCTTACATAACCTTCTTTTCTACCTCCATACCTAATACTCTTCAGAAATATCATTCATTTCACTTAGAAAACCCGCTAGGCCACTAAAATTCTCTCACATCATGTGACAACCAACAAATACAAACTAAATTAGTCCCTTTCCTATATAGCGATCCAATAATTCAACCTTCTCTCTATCTCAAGAATATTTAATTCAACTAACTCCAAAAGCTCTCTGTGCAAACCTATCAATTGAAAAAATTACGATGGAATGAAATGCATAAATGATAAACAGATTTCAACACACTTAATTTTTCTGCTTGTTGTTAGTATGTACATTAAGACAACATTAAATTTCTAAATAAAAATAATTACATCATGTACATTGCACAGGTAACTTTATTCATCATACAATCCACGTTAATTACAACCACCAAATATTTTAATGCTCAGTAAAGTGCTAAAGTGTTTTGCTGTTAGCATAATTAGCAATATAGATATACTTGATAACCATTTGTAGATTCCTAATGTTGTGTGATTGTGTGTACTATATTTTTCCATACATTCCTTATCCCTTTGTTTATCCCACTAGTATTTACATCACTGTCGTACGCGAATATCTAAAGAATATACGGAACACGAAGCTTTCTACATACAATAATATTGACATTTAACTTTATGACATGCATTCATCAATTTATATACCCGTACTTAAATAGCATGTATTTGTACACAAAACGTTTAAACATTATATAGGTAAGTATACATCATCATTATCATCTACAATCTACGCGTGTGTAACTAAATGTTATATAGCTAGCTACTCTGCTATATATTCAAACACCAATTTCTTATTAGCTTACATATTATTTTTTAAAGCTCTGGATCTGAATTCAATTCTTTGTATGATATAATCATTTTCTACTTTCGACTGTGCGCAATTTTTAAGTGAACATTATTCATAAAGTAACAGCTCACAGTGCATAGCATTTAAAAGAGAAAATGAAAATCAGGATAGTTCATGGATTTCATGTGATGACAATGACACATTCACAAATATTTAATTTAATATGTTTTTATATACCTAGCTAGATAGATTATAGATATCTTTCCGTGAAACTTCCTGATTCTATACTCTTATTACATTTAAATACATTAGAAATAGTGAGCCCTGAATAATAATAATATGGCATACCTTGTTGTTGGCGAGATGACACAATCATAAAAATGTTCACCTTATTTCATTACAATTTGCACGTAAATACAACCACACAATAATGACGAATCTACCTACTTACCTACCATCATGTTACCTATATGCCCCTAAGTGCTATATTCTATAACATGTAACAGCCTCCATAATATTTCCCTTTAGCCTCTTCTATTTTCTTAGCTATTTTTAAACACGAAAATCGATTATATATATTCGAATAATAAATATTACTATAAACAAACTAACTACATACCTATAGATATAATGTACAGAGAAATTAAATATCACTATTATATATAATTTCGTTTCGTCCATTAACCATTTGTTTTTTGACTACATAATAATATTAATATTACATACCTCTCTATAGACTAATTATTGACTATAAAACTTAGCTCTATTGTTTCATTAATTATTAATTATGGACAAAAACATTTACTTGTTTTTGTTTAGCATCTAAGCATATGTTTACAAAAAACCTGAGCAAAGAGATTATAGTTCTTATGCCGTTAATAACGTCTTAACGTCAGCAACATTTGACCTTGTATACTTTCTACCCGTAAAATCTTAACTTGAACAAAACATTGAGATTTATGTTTTTTTCAATCTTGACTTTCTTGACTATTTGAATGATTGAGCAACTATATAGTAGTGCCAAAGCTCACTAGATTTACATACACTATTTGTATTATTGTTTCATGTTTCTTAATAAACGTTTAATTACATACCCGTCTCAGCACATATATCTACGTAGCTCCATTTGATATCAGGCAAAACTACAGAACGTCTACAATAGAAAGCAATTTCCTAAAACGAATCTGAACTATAGCAATTAGTTGGAAATAATTTTCACTTTACGTATGTATATGTTGTGATGTCAAACAAATAAATGTAGTGACTATAAACTACTAGGTTCAGACTGTATTGTGTATACCTAGTTAGAAATTGGAAACTGGGAAGGGATTGTTCTTTAAAGTCGGCATTGTTCCTTTGTACTCGTAACTAATAGTAGTTATTGGTTCATGATTCAAGTTTTAAAGCATTTATCGTAAAATATTTGTACATAATAACCCGTCTGTGTTTAAAAGTAGTCTTTGTTTCTTAGAATATGCAATATATGTTCAGAAGCTGAGGTAGACATTTATTAGGTGTGACAGCGAAACAAGATAATAATGAGCAATACTATAAGTCCCTACATAACTATCATTCTTCCAATAACAAACCAAGAATGCATGTCGTAGAGGTACTTATGAATATCTTTGGCAAAGGGAGCTAGTTAATTATCTGTGTAAACTTTGTTTCAAAAATTAAATATTCATTAAAAAAAGTTTATTTTTCCAATCTCCCAGGAAGGAAGATCTGAATTGGGTAATCTTAGAAAAAAGACGACATTCCCTGAGCACATTCTGCTGCATGATGCATTTTAATATGAGCATTCCTGTTTCCTATATTAGAAAATACCTTATGGCAAAATGGACAATTTGTTCTACCCAGATGCATTTGCCTATGGGCCTGTAGAGTTTGGATATGCTGAAAAGTTCTATGACATTCATTGCAGCGATAGATCATGGACATATCTCCAGCGGGAGGTTCCGTCGATAAATTCAGAGATTGTATCTGGGCAGGAGCCTGACTCTGGAAGTTTAAGAACGATGAATTTTGTGGAGGCATTTGTGCCAATGGGGCAACAGTGACTCCTCCACTCGTTGAAAAACCATCGTAGATATTTGGATGGCTATGATTACTGTTGGAAGGGCGTCTAGGGAGGGAACTACCATTATCCCTGAGAAATGTCTGGTGCTTCATCAGAAACTGTTTTCTCTGGAAGTTTTGATACTGAGCCAGCATCCTCTCTTTGTACTTATTACTTTGATGCTCCTCTCTTGCCATTTCTGGAGAATGTTGAATATCTGAGAGCAAAGGACTGATGGACACTTGATTGATTTCTCGGGGAGAGGACAAATTCGATGGAATGGAAATTGATTTCGAGTGAGTGGCAGGAGACAACGATTGATTTCCGACTAGTAAATTAGGAGCATTAGACACCGCCGCCAAAGGAGGAGCTGATGTCGACGTCGAAGAAATGGTCAGAGTGGAAGTAGAGGATGTGAACGAAGAAGAAATCGTCGAAATTGTTGAGCTGATTGGTTGTACTTGAGAATGGTGAGAAGAGGTAACTGCTGGTATTGACGATTCTATTGGCGGTGATATATTATTCGTCGCGATTGCCCCAGGTGACAATGAGTTGGAAGGAGTCGGTGACAAGGCTGAAGTTGTCAAAATGTCACGTGGATCTTGCTCTGCCCGTCCTGCTGGCCAAGATAATAAGTTCATCTTACTATATGGGCTTCATCTTTAAAAGCGATTTTCCTAACTTTTATTGCTTATTGGCTTTGCAGGCACAGATACAAATAGGCCACGCACGACAGCAATAATAATCAACGCACATTTTAAGTTACACACATCACATCTAACATCAACTGCCCCAGTTAGTCATGCACAGTAATAACAAGTAAACTAATTTTCACAATTTACCAGCAACAGCACAATTAGTACAAATTCACAATACAAAAAACAAATTGGCTTACATCGATACACAAAAATTTCACCACTTGAGATTAGTTACATTGAAGCAGTGCTTGTACAGCNAATTGGCTTACATCGATACACAAAAATTTCACCACTTGAGATTAGTTACATTGAAGCAGTGCTTGTACAGCGAAATATAACTCATCATTTATTTACAAGAAAGGCCATAGAATTATCTAATGGTACTATATAGTCTATCTACTGAATTTTAATAACAATGGTTTTAGTAACAGTGAGGAACGGAACATGCGCTACCTCTAAGTAAAATTATGGTAAAGTTAGCAATTCAAAGTGTTAGTATTTTACTTGTTATTACTCGAGACAGTATGTTAAGGATGGGCAATATGAAAGTGTCTACAAAACTATCTACGCATACAGTGACGGTCTTTTTCTACTGCTGTCCTAGTGCCAATGCCAAACTGCTAAGCGAACCATTAAGAGTTAGAATTCAGTATAATTAGTCTAGAATTGTACATAGACACACTACCGTGCGTGTGAGTGAGATATCCAAAAATTACAGTGCATCTACATACTGCATCTATTGTTGTTAGTGCCAGTATTTAATTAAAAAAAATATCAAGAGACTCCTACCGATCTTCTTCGAATCCTACAGCAAGACGAATTGATGTATTCTATCATGTGTCATGTCAAGTGAAAGATTCAGAAAAATGTTGATATACTTAGATTCACGGAAATTTATTAAGTTTAAGTAGGACCACCATCCAATAAGATACTACTATACTTGAAGAACAGTTAGTTTTACATTATGTTTGGCTTCGTGAACCGAACGAAGTGCATGTA
Organism: Tomocerus nigrus; assembly: GCA_019776505.1. NCBI lineage: Eukaryota > Metazoa > Arthropoda > Collembola > Entomobryomorpha > Tomoceridae > Tomocerus > Tomocerus nigrus. The sequence continues at coordinate 2,261 of JABASI010005120.1, read as the reverse complement.
CTACTTTAGGACAGGAATGTATTTCATTTATGTCGTATGGAAATAGAAATTGTCAATATTTATAGATTATCAACAATACACAAAACTGCACGTCCAATATTGAACTTAAGAATGTTGGTAACGCTAAATACTTGTGTACTTGCGTGATCATGCCTTTTTCTTATACGGTAACTTACACCTAACAGAGTGGAGTGCAAAACAAAAACTATATTTTATATTTAGGCGTGATTTGTGTAAACCATAGTTTTAATATTATTATTATATTATTAGGTACTAATACAGGCAACTAACGTTAACTCAGATCCATACACATATTATTATTTATTAAACTCCGTATTTGCACTGATTTACTTATATATACTAGTAGATTATACAATCCAAAAAACCAAAGTTATTCTAACTGCGCTAGCTCAGCTAGTCGGGTCATTTGCAGACTATTGATTATGCCCTGGAGGAGCAATAATAGACGCCATACTGTGGAAATATAATAACGAAAAATATGTTGAAACTATTAACATACAAAGTTATAAATAAATCTCGTTTTTGACAAATCCAGAGATCAATCCATCCAGTGATTGCATTTTGCATTGCATTTACAAAAAAACTACAAAAACATGATTCTACTCCGGGAATTAAATTCCGTATCTATATGTAATACTATGTATATATATTCTAATAAAGTATAATTGCATGATATTATTTCCTGTCTTCGACAAACATAGCAGAGATTTCTACATTATTTCATTTCCTACTATACATACATCAACGATATTAGTAATAGAATTAAATGTGCCAGAACCTGGAGGAAGTATGAATTAAGCATCGAAGTCTCTAATTAATTGTTGACTGAACACTGGTCTATAAGGAAGATAGGAATAATAACCAGATACATTTTCCCTTAACTTATAGGAACTATATGTAGCTAACCATGCATGAGTTAAAGTTCTAAGAAAATGTTTTAAATGTCTGTAGAGTTGGAAGCCTCATCGCGACTTCCTTCATCAAAAGAAAATCCAACAGACTCATCCCCTTCCACAAATTCCGTGTCTAGGAATTGGACAGCAAGATTTCTTTTGGAATAGGCCCCCGTGGCATTGTAGTGCCTTCGAGGGGGTTGAGGAACTCCGTTATGAACGTACATAATATGAGATCTTAGATTCCCCACTGTACTCAATATTTTATCACAATACTGACAACTCGTTTCTCCGGCGTGTCTTCTTTTATGAGCAGTCAGGTTCGTTTTCAGAGTAAATGTTTTGTTGCAAATGTCACAGCGATGAGTGCCGTTATCGGATTCCCCAGTGCTACCACTCGGACTTGCTGTCCCATTTCCGTTACCACTACTTACAACGCTCCCTTTTCCGCTTTTTAGGGATGAAAAATAGGATTTGGCATTTGTACTCTGAATCGTAGCTCCACTGCCAATCTCAATGATCGGCATGCTCTTTTCGTAACTTGATCGTGTCGAAGTCGGAACTATAATCGTCCCTTGACTTTTCAAAGGTGGCTGAGGTTGTAAAACTTCATTCACACACGGTGGAACTTGAAAATGATTTGGATTCAATGTTTGTAAAGGTTCCCAGCTTATATTTCCATGATCTTCATCCTCATTGACAATGCCAATTATTTCCTCTTCCTCACCTAAGGACAACATTCAGAGACCGTCACCGTACGTGTTGATAGCCTTTCTATTCAATAAGTACTCAACTTCATACTTCATTCTTCTTACTACAACAACTCAATGCTTGCGCATAAAACGGCACACGCCAAACAAAACTCAACTACTTGCCAGAGCTGTAGTACATAGCATTTTTACAGGCAACACTTCACAACTCAAAAGGTTTAATTTAAAAATGAATGAAAAGGAAAAACTAACACTATGTATCGCTTAATATTAATAGTAAAATTGGAATGGGGCAAGTTGCAATGCCAAGTGGGTAACAACAACATATGTGGGGGCAATTAATTTAATCAGGAAGAAGATCCGTTACAAAATCACAGCAAATATTGCAAACATAACATAACATAAACATAACATTGAGAGATGATTGTATTTGTACATAGAAATAGATAGAGTGAGCTTTACCACACACTTATGTAGGTAGGTAAGTCATTTATTATCTTCTATCAAGTATTTGTATTAAATTAAACGTTAACATTTACAGCTTGATAATCTCACAACACAAAGCCAAAAATTGCAAAATGCATAAGATTTCATTTTTCATATAATTATTAGGCAGTTTGCGTCCGCTCTCATTTAT
>JABASI010005119.1:0-12835 GCA_019776505.1 Tomocerus nigrus | reverse complement strand
TTAATGTTTGTCCTTATTTCAGTTCAGAGATGATATCGAAGAAAGTTTTGCCTGCAATTCCATTCCACCTAAGCATGTATGTTATGCTTAAATTCAATCATATTATTCATATTATATTTATTATCTGCCTCTTGAAGATATACTATTCTTGAAATAAAATAGGTTTGAAAACGCAGTGAGTACAACAGAATCGATTTTATTAACAAAAGATACACAGTTTGTATGAAAGTATAAAAAGGGTTTGACTAGTATTCCATTTTAAATCCGTCAGTACCTTACTAAACGGAGGTTTAAGTATAGTTATTATGAATTCTTGACATGCTGTAGAATCCATTGTGTGAATTTACTAATACGTGTACAAACACCAGGCATGTTAGGTTCTGCACAACCGATACCCCATGAAATAATTCCGGCCAAAAAGTAGCGTCCATCTGACCCCTTCGTAACCTGAAATTAATTTATTGACATCACGAATTATTAGTTTGCTCAAAATGCAATTAAAAATAGGTATGCTATATTTATTAAGTGACACTTTAATTCACTTTATATAATAGATCAGGTAAAATAAGTAAAAGCATTACCAATGGACCTCCGCTGTCACCCTAAAAAATACAGAAGCCATTAAAATATATTTACTTCAAATCAGTTGACATAACTGCAAGACAATTACTCAGAATTCAGCCTTTTGAAATTAGCTGATTAATTTAAAGGCATTACCTGACACGAATCCCTGCCTCCTTTTTCATACCCGGCACAAAGAAAGATATCTGGAATGTATTCCATCCGTCCAGACTTTAAGAACATATCTCTGCATTTTTCATTTGAAATAATAGGCACTTGAACATGTTGCAGAGTGTTGGGAAGTTGTCCTCCTTCGGACAAGCGACCCCATCCAGTAACAGTTGCATTCTCTCCTATCAGTAAGTCATCATTTCCGGGCAGGCAAATAGGAAGAATATGTGGAGTCAGGCTTATTGGAGTATCCAGTTTAATCAGAGCAAGATCATTTTCATACGTAAAGAAATTGTACGAAGGGTGAACAATCTGTAATAACAAAATTTTCGTTACATTCAAGAAAACGGTAAGGCATGCAACGGAAATCTTCAATTTTTTACAAGGATGGAGAAAGCTCTCCGGAATTAAATTTCATGCGTTGAATGACCCCTTTAAACGTCTCTTTGTTAGGTAGCCACATACACAGATACACATCAAGCTATAACTTAGCTCATGCAGACAATGATTTCTCAGCTCAGCGTACCTATATACCTTTCCAAGTACATAAAAAGCGAATCATTAGTTTTACTTTTATGCAAACAACCATCCATCTAATGGCATTGGATTACCCAATTTGAACTTTGAAGGCTAATACATTTTAATGTGAACTTATCTGCAGTAATGCAGCCACTATAATTGATTCATCACAATCATCACAATATATGCATGCAGTTCCAAATAGAACTATTAAGTATTAAGAGCATCTCTGGTTCAATTTATCAGCTAACATAGGACATAGTTAGCAAAATGTTGTTTTGACTTTTTAAGGCTTGTTAACAGAAATTTACAAAATCCAGCAAAATTTGGATATTCTGGTCTAATTTTAATATTTAACATCAAAAATGCATCTGAAGAAATCAACAGTGAACACTGAACAAATTGTTTAATGGATAAAGTTAAAGTATATAAGCATGACGAATTAAAACTCTAGTATTTCTTAACGCCCTAGTTTGTCTAATTAAGCTTTCTATTTTTTAAAAAAAAATTAGGTCAATGGCAAAATAGCAATTGTGATGCATATTAAAACTGTGAACAGTTTGTCACATTTTCATTTGAATAAAATAGAGGTACATATACGTAAATAAGACTACGATCTAGAATGTAACATGCATACGTGTTTCATCTGCTAAGCACCTATATACCATGCCAAACCACGTGCGTAATTATGCATAAAATACATTTATATGTATGTTCGCTCGCATGAGCTGCCCACGTAATATCAAAACAAAAATGTTTTGATATCATACGCAAAACAAGGTGTTAAACAAACTTTTAAGATATTAAGTAGATATGGGTATTAATGGAAATAGCATGTATCGGTAATTACTAATTACACTTATGATTTATTTTCTAGCAAATTAAAATGGAAATGTGAAGATTAGAATGTGTCTTCAAACGTTGTAAAAGTAGGAATGGAATTCCAATGGAAGCTCTACGCATGTGAAAATATTGAACACGAGACTTTCCATACCTAAATCATTCAATAGGATTAATATAAATATAAGTATTTAATTACAGTGTGCACACAATGAATTTAATTTAGACAATCCCATGAGATTAATCTTGGAGAATTTTTATAGGTCATGCTATTTAAAGTTACTTTTTAGTTTTAAGTTAGCATTAGTTAGAATCTTCATTTCACGTAGCAATAGCTAGAGACTCTGTTACTTCTAGCACCCCAAGCAATTATCAAGAGTAACAACAATGACTAGAGTCGGTAGCAATTATATTGGCTTGGATGGAACTACTGTACTGCTCCTGGTTTGACTTTCTGGTACAATTACAAAACTATGATAATTGTATTGCACATTCATTTGTCACGAGAGTATAGTTAAAATTCTCATTACAATTGAAGAAGTGAAGGCTACTCGACTGTCCTTATTAATTTTAGATACTCTCCACAGTGCAATTATGGATAATGACACATAATATTTCCTAACTCAGAACTATACTCAGAATGCAGAATTTGAGTAGGTTTCCGTTTAGGTAAATAACAATTGGCACCACACAATATGCACACAATTAGCAATCTTTCCGAACTTTCTTTTTCGCATTATTGTCTCATTATAATTAACAATTAACTTTACGGTACTCAGTCACATTTATGTGCATTCGCAATTATGTAGACTTTTACGCTCTTCTATGCAGCCGCAGTCGTATAAAAGTATAAATACATTTCCCTCATGTAAGTATGCACTAAATTTTACATAATATCTCTATATAACTTTCAGTGCTGCAAAATACTTTGCATAATAAATGACATTTATGTAGTACTCGCTGGATTTCTTTTCTAACCATTTCGACAATGCTTACATAGCGCTATACTATACTCTTTATCTGTACAATCTGTACTGTATTACATGACTCAACAGACTTTAAAGACACGGAGGAAGTCTCAAATCAAAATGAACAACCTTTACTGCGAACGCACATGACATGAAACTGTTTCACTTTCTTTTCTTCTTTTTCTAATGATATGCTGACATTAAATTGATCCAATTTACGTGTCAAGTCTCTCATTTTGTTTTGAATCATTGTTTTCCAATTAGAAAATAGAAGAAACTGCCAGTTGTAGTGTGTACAGTTGTGCGTACTTGTTTGTAAGCGAATTCCTTTGTAAGTCATTACATTATGTTCCATATATAACGTTTCCCAAGTCAATATTAGGGTTAAAATAAAGTAAAACGACAGATAAGTGCACTATTTTTAGGATCAAAAACCATTCTTTAGATGTAGTACAATCGTAGAATTCAACCTCGAATTATACACATAGAAAAGACTTCCGTGCCCAAAAACTTTCAGTCCATGCACAATTGTTTAGGGTGACCAGTTCCTTTTTAACTGCATCATTGCATGGCAAATAACAGAAAAAGTGAATCGATAAATCAAAGGCAAAAAAGAAAGAAGACTGTATCGCTATCTACTTTCTAAGACAAGATTAACAAAGAGATTGCTTTGCATTCTCTCTGACCAATATGATTGCAATAACAATATACCTATCTAAGTACATCTTCTTCAGATAGCCATTAGCGTTCTTTTTCTCTTGTGCTGACCTTGTATGACCTCCTCACATGCTCTGCATGTTATTATGAATTAGTAAATTACTGTCCCTTTCCTTAATATCCTCCGGAGAGCGTTCAAATATTCGTTCGTTAAAGTTTTGTTACGTAATCATGCATGTCATAGCCATATGTAGTGGTTAAACAAGCTATAGGTACCTTTTTATTAACTCCTTTCTCAACGTGTGGATATTTTTCATTGTTAGAGCTGAAATCGAACTCTCCGAGTCGAATTCTAATCTGACTTGTCATGAGGTCATCAACGCAATGTCCGGCTGTAGCGATCCAATTTTCATTGATAAGAGCTCCACCGCAGCGATGAGTGGAGCTGAAGCCAAAGAAAGAGGTGCGTCGAACGCTGACCTGCCAGGGGAACTGGCCATACTTAGCCTCGCTCCCTCCGACAATTCTCTTCTGTGGAAACATGGGTGGGAGGCCACAACCTTTGTAGTCTTTCATGCTAATGGTAATATTTTCTGGGAATGGGGTCGTAGTGGAAGTACTCATGGGGTTGATGAAAATTGTCGATGGGGGTTTTGTAGTTGTTGTGGGGGTGGTCGTTGCATTTGTTTTGGGTGCGGGAGTTGTTGTTGTCGTTGTTTTAGCCGTAGTTGTAGTTTGCGAAGCATGGTGAGTATGCCAAGGCCGGGTATTTGAAATACTACCACTATTCCATGTATTAGTGTTAGCTAAAATAGTTCCCCAAGGTTTTCCATTGGAAATCCATGGCTTTGAGCTTGTGGTTGAAGTCCAAGGCTTAGCATTGGACAAAATGTCTCCCCACGGTCTTGTATTAGTAATGCCCCATGGTTTTGAATTTGAGGAGATTGTGGAACTTAACCATGGCTTATGTTTCTCCGTGCTGGTTGTAGGGGAAGGAGTTGTGGTGGTTATCCTGGTGGTAGTTGTGGTTGTGGGAGGAATTGTTGTGGAAGTTGTAGTAGTCGTCCACAAGGAAGATGTTTCCGTTGTAGGTTTATTTGAAGTATCATTGTGTCTTGTAACAAAAGGGAGAGTAGTCTCTTCAAAGTCTTCAATGGAATTAGTAGAACTGATAAACTGGTCGTTCCCAAAAACTGGATAGCTGGGAGTCAAGTGTGAAATGGCAATGGTGCCTGGGGGCAGAGAGATTTCCGAGCTGCCTTCTGTTACAACCATGCTAGTGTGATCCAGAGTAGGTCTGGTCGTCTGCAGTAAATCCGGTTTCAAAATCACTTCGGACACTGAGAATTCAGATGAATCTGGTTCTAAAGAAGAGTCGCTTTCTAAAGAAACATCAATTGGACTGCTATCCACAGGGATTGTGTTCGAAGAGGTATTGTGAGTACAACAGGAACCAAACATAAATCCATCGACACACATTCCTAAATGCTTCCCGTCTGTCTTCAAGCATTCCCACACAAACATGCACGTCCCCGATCTCTCGACATTCGTAGCCGTGTCACGGGCAGTGCACGGTTTCGGTGAGATCTTGTACGAGCCTAGAAAAATGAAATAAAATCATTAGAATTCATGTAATCAGCCAAAGTAGCAATCAAGGATCCTTTCATTCCATCCAGATGCCATTCAAATATAGATAGACGCAACGCATGGGGCCAATCTATATCTCTTTACTACATCTTTAGAAAAGAAAATAGGCCAACAGAAGCCATTGTCCTCTGAACAAACAAACACTTGGTTTCCTTTTTACAAAGATAATAATTACATATATCGAGTAGTAAATAGCATAATAATATGTAACACACAAAATATAAGATGTAGCCCTAATCTTCTTGTAACATTCTAAATTAAGGCAGCAACAACCATTTTCTCTTCTTTCATACACAATAGCTAAGGACAGATAAAAATGAATTGAAAGCCATTGACCATCTATCTCTGAAACTACAGAGCAGAGTTTCATTTCGCTTTTATATAATTGCCTGAACACATCAACCAACCTATATAAAAGATAAAAATCATACCTAGATACATATTGTTAAATCATAACAATCCATTACAATTTTATTCTCAATAAGACAATGAAATTAATGTCTGGAAACATTAACAGGATGATATTTTGTTAATTAGAAAGGCTTTCGTGCCTAAAGAGCGTAGTAAATACATTGTTAGTTAGTGTTCTGCTGTTTGTGAGATAGAGGAATTGACGTCGAGGAGAGTGAGACAGCTCAGCTCCGTGTCTTCTCCTAGTTTTCATTGCTTTACTTCTTGCCTTGCTTGCACACAAGTAATTATGTACTAATCCTAAGACTACTACAGCTACAGCTCGCATATTATTGTGTACAATAGATACGGACGGACATGAATGAATGCCTGCATTAAATCCCCCGTCTGCATCAATCTACACCAAGAACAAAGAAAGAGAAATCAGGTGCCCATCTCGCGTGTAATTTCCATTCTTATCAACGGAATCACTCGCATCACAACTCACTACTCACTAACACACAGTCACAGGAGGTGAGCTTTTAGAAAGAGAACCTGACTGCGACTAATGTCAGTTCTAGTCAAATTCAACTCTTTGTTCAAATCAAAAGAACGAGCAAAAGCAGTACAGCCAAACTATATTATTATAACACTAACCAAACGACTACAAGAAGATTAGGGCACATATTATACATAGCTAACCTAAGTGATTATATTATACGATACAGCAGATGACGATCCCATACACAATGCACAATAAACACCTGGGATAAATATAAGGTTAACAAAACAACCTTTACGACTACTTGCTACGAATGTCTAGTGCATTCTATATTCTATCCTCACAGAACCACTCTTCTAAATACCAGCAATAGTGATAGTTGTCTGCATCTATACAGATATTAACTTTAAATCTTCACTCACAGATATACAATTCCTTAAGCTAGCTACCAAGAGATGTGTAGAATAGTAACAATGCTGGGTACCATGTTGCATTTATGCCATTTGTGCCGCTTTGTCAACGTGTTAACCTGGAAATGTAAAACCCTGCATGTGCATTCCAATTGGGAATAGAAAGGAATTACCATTTCATTATTCAAATACTATTATTAGCTACTTAGGCTAAAAGCTTTTTACTCACAAAACTTTCCCATCCAATTACAACAGATCTACAGATATTCTTTAGGATGATGCAGCATTTTGTCTACTTTGCATCTTACTATTTTGACTATTTCGTGATGACAGATTTTGGAAACGATTAGGGAGTACTAACTTTTTACATATGCTCTAGTAGACTACATAAAATAAATAGGATCTACTATGTTAGCGTGCTATCTCATGACTTCAGTGTATGTTATGTGTGTGTCAACACAAAATTTACTGCTCAAATGCTCAACGATGAAACTCAAATGTTTCAAAAAAAGGCTCTTCCAGTTCCCGAGTAAGACTTTACTTCTACATATGTAAAATATGTACTTTTTTGTTTAGTGAGGATATAATACCCGTAACATCTGCAAAAATCTACAATAAATGATCATGTAGGAAGCTATAGTAATTCTTTAATTATTTAAGCAGTCCATTGCTTCTCTAAGCAAGGAAAAACTCAGAGTACTGATTAGAAATACGAAGCATATAACTATAAATATAAATAATCTGCAATGTAATGAAAGATACTACGATAATTAGGTATCTGAATTTCGCTATTCATGCAGCTGCGTAGGAGGATTAAGAGCATTGCTTTATAGCATTATATTAGCACTATATAGATGTAGTGATGTTCATAACCTATTTAACATAACTCTCAATCTCAGTATCGTGTGTTATTTGCAATACTGTGGATTTTATGGTCTCCTCAATACTTATTTAGCGAAAAGAAGGTTAATTTGCGGAATAAATTATTTATCCACAAATCATATTCGTCACTATTTCGGTCTGGTACTGCGTGAAGAAGTTCAACACAGAAATTGTTCAGGTATCGAACTCAGAATCAATCACTGTGACTATACGTAAGGCACAGTAATGCACATCGTGCCTAAGTAACTTTCCGACCATGTCTGTGGACATCTCTACTCCACCAATAAAAAAGTGATGTGACATTGGGTTGTTTTGTTATGCACTACTTAACACGCAGCAGCAGCAGGCTTCTGAATTCAATATCAATGTACCTAAGGTCTTTTACTTAAACTTCTACTCTAGAAAAATAAATATTCTAGCTAGGTAAACATAATCCAATAGCTGCACCAACTGCCAACCACCGCATCTTTCTTTTGTATCAAAGGTTCCTATCTGTATTCATCTGCTGTGTAGGTATGCCATGCCTATTACTTCATAAAGTTTTATGGTGAAGGAAAACACCTGTACCTTCTGAAAGCATCTTGTAACATTTTGTAGCATAGAAATAACATTAGCGTCTGTCTCATCTGCTAAAAGTTGAAGCCGCATTGCTTGCACTCACACAGTAAATGTGAAAAGAAACAACCACATTTTAACTTGTACCAACTACTACAAGACATTCGAATGTAGATAGCTGAATTCTCTTGTTTTTAAGGATATAAAACAGGGGCACAGCAACAGGAATACCAGAAAGTGCTTTAACTGCCTTCATATTTCAAAATCTTATATCAGAGATGATAGCCATCAATGACGACCGCTGTAGAAAGTGGACATTCCAACTTGGAGATTTCAGCTTACGATAACAATTCTTCTGCTTATGGTTTTCACAGTTCACAGATTACGTAAATAAAGCATATACAATACTTTCCAATATGAATCAAGCTGGGATAACCCAACCTACATATCTTTCAAATCCGGGATCCTTTACTTTTCCAATTACATCTAACCTACTTTTATCAAATTAGTAATGTTTATTACGTAGTTTCATTTTCACTAGGTGTGAACAGGAAACGAACTAATTGCTTTCATATTGTAAACACTCAAGATGAATCACTGCTATTTACCTCCCTTAAACAATAACGAAATGTAATATCCCTGCCAAGTCAATGCATAATACTACATATTATGCATTTGAGTACTGATATGAGATTAATCTTTGAACAATTTCCCATAAGTCATACCCTGCTTGATCACTTACTTTATGAGATGCCTACAGACATTATGTTACCGCAGTGTGTGTGATCATTATTCCTCTTAAATGGGCAAAAAGCTTTCTGATGATTATAACCAATGTTAGATTCAAGGGATTTATTTAGGTTACAGTTTGAAATGTCTAGTAAATGCAGATAATTTTTCTTATTCCTCTTACATTCAGATGTTTATTTTAGTAGGAAGATAAATAAGTAGGTACTATTAAATATCTACTTCATTAATGCTACTACTATGTCAAAAATCTGAATAATTTCCTACTTGAAAGTCTTAAAGTAGTACGATAGGCAAGAAACTCTTTGCTAGATTAGGCATACTTGGTTTTGGGGTTAATTAATGATATGCATTAGACGTGATGTACCATGCAGCAAGATGTCAAAACATTTATTCCTGCTATCGAAAATGCAAATAAAACAAGCTAACAGTAGTGGTTAAGTTGCTTTTTATAGAGTCAATATGTACTTGGAAGTTGGTAGTCGTTTTTTGCTAAGTAGTTACGTAGGCTAGTAGGTGTAGACTGTGTAGATAATAAAATAAATGCATGTTTATCCTTATTAGTAGGTAATACTTTAAGTTTAACAAAACTTCGTGCAATAGTAATTGCATGCATTGCGTACTTGTGAATATGTGAACTACAGAAAGAAAAGCAGTACACCTACATTAACCTGTGCAGGGCAGCCAACAAGAAAGGTCTACCCTAATACCACAATGCATGGCACTAACATTATGGTAATTACTATATTGTACTCACAAAATAAAATCCTTTTGCCTACTTAGCATCGCAATACTGTTGGGACGCTTTTTAACAATGTAACCAAAGTACTTGATTAAAAACATTTAATTTTTTTAAAATTTTAAACCACAAAGAGAAATAGGTATTTACAGATTACAGATACATGTATAATGTGTTTGTTTGTTATGAATAAGTCAGATTTATTAATTGACATGATAAATTCATCAGCAACTAGTAACACATTCATGCATAGTGCATACTTGCCTATAGTAGTAAAGAAAGCTTTCATTTTTTTTACTACATTCACTTCTCTTACATGACATTTAATGCAGGCTTTATCGCTCTTGTACGAAGATATCAAAGATGATAACTATGGTATTGTTACTTTTTGCAGACTTCGAAATGGAAAAGACCGAGGAAGTCTAATTTCAGTGTAGTATGGCAATAGTAAACAGGAAAGTTGTTTCTCACTACGAAGTGCAGTAAAATGAAAGTCCTAACATTGTTCCTTGTACTTAATCACATGCAATAACATATAAAGGAAAAATATCTGTGAAAAATTTTCGATAAAATGTGCATTGAAAATGTGAATTTAGAAAGATGTGTTGTGCGAGTGGAGAGTGATATATTTTATTGCTCCCTGTAGAACAATGCAAAGGGAAAAGTGTACAGTGCATTGAGTGCATATAAGTGTGTGTGATTGTTGTGTGATGATGATGAGGATGATGATGAGATGAGGTAGCAGCTCGCGTAGTACTTTACTATAAAATTATGTGTAAACTATCTAGCAAGCAGCTATGCATAATGCATCTCGCATAGCCTGTGTGCAAATAAAGGTAGGTACAGGCACATAGTTGAGTGAGTGTAGTTGTAGAGCATGTTTAAATACGAAGACTTGACTAGGTATTCAAGTTTACATAGTCCACATTTTTACAGAGACTAGTGGTTGTGCATTGAGTCTCTTGTTGGCATCTTAAATAGTTCTGAATAACAAAGTATCTTTTACTTTTACGTCCATTTGGAATGAGTTAACTGTGTATATTATGTAGATATGTAGTGCATTGTGCAACAGTCGGGGAAGATGTAGCGGATACAATTGGTTGAAAATGAGATTGAGAAATAATGGTAGGTATGGGCCACTAATAACACACATACATACATAGATACATAACAAACAAGAAATAGTAATAGCTGTGAATGAGCCCAACTCACCATTAAATTCGTAGGAATGGGTTAGGAGAGTCACTTGTGCGAAAAGGCAGAAAGAGAGACAGAGGGATGTCCATCCGAGTGCGGGCAGTCGGCGGACTCCGATGGTGGTGAGACTCCGGTTGTGGAATTTGTGTCCAGGAGTTGCTGCAGTCCCTCGTGCACACGAATAATTTCTACACATTTTACGGTGATGGTTTAGCTAGAGGGGTATGGATGTTGGTACGTTGTAGTAGTTTAGGTCGAGGCCTACTAACACACTATTAGCCATACTCCTTCGATCATCTTGATCTTATCAACCACTCACTTAGAGCTGAGTCGACTTTCTTGCCTACGCTTTGTTTGTGCTACACTACACTCTCTTTAAGCCAGTTCAGTTCAGTTGTCGAGATTCAGATTACTTTGCCACTTTTCTGTTCTGTGCCTTACTATTTAACTGTAGTGCCGTAATACGATATTAGCTATGCTACTTCACTTCACTAAAATTCTTCTTGTTCTTGTATTGTTGGACTGGTGGTGGATGCTGATAATATTATTCTCGTCTCGTCTACTCTGATACTACTGCACTGCATGTCTTGTTTTACTTGGCTCCGGTCAGCTTCTCACTTAGCTCGACTTTAATGTTTGTTTTGTTGATGCCTCCACCAACTCTGCGTTCTTGCTCTTCAAAATTTCTTCCACTTCTTCGCGGTAGCACTCTCTGATTGAGACTAATTTACTTTTCAGGCAGTCATCACGGCATGGCAAGGCTCAACATACGGCAGACTCCTTCACCATACATTCACCAACCACACCTGTCTTGTCTTAAGCTGTCTGATCTTACTTAAATATAAATATACTGACGATAACTAACCCTGTACTTACCCAAGACGTAGGCACTATCACCAACAACTGCTGCAGACTAGAGAGGTACCCAAATAGTAGGCATGTATACTTAGGGGTGGCATGAATCCTGCTACACACAGTACAATCCACGTCTTTTCATTCCCTTTTCCTTTGCATTGTTTATATCCCAAAGAATCAACACTTTTCAACAGACCGGATCTTTCACAATTATATTTCTATTATATTGCCAAATAAAAATTGTCAACGCCAAATCTTTTATTCCTCTCTCACATCTTTCTAATGCAGCTATACAGTCTGACTATTTCAGGAATAGCTAAAGGCAGTCGCTCTACAACAACTTACTTCGGGGGTTGATACATTTTTCAAGATTTAGAAAGTAAAAAATTAAGGCGAGTCTAATGAGTTTACTTACACTACTGTGAAACTCAAATCGTACACCTATATAGACGATATTTAGGTGCGTAGGTACCTACGATCGTACAGATACGATGTCCCTTTTACTAGAAATCGTAGCTTAGCTTACTTTACAGCAGCAGCTTCATTCTGGTTGATGGATGTTCCCAAGCTCTGTAAACGATATACCTACATATACTAAATATATTTTGTATTTGTGCTACACAAACACAAATAAACATTGTTCTTCTTTTTCACTGACAAAGGTATAGGCTAAGGGCCCAAGGCTCCTGCACCCTTGACATCATAACATTGTTATTCTGGGGATAGGGGTCCTTCTATTCACCAAATTTCGGACTACTACAGAATACTAATACAGATTCATTGTGTTATAAGCTCCACTTATTCAAATGCAATAGACACTTCACATTATACACGATTTGCTTCTCATTTATATAAATACATAAGGTTTCTGTAGAGTGAGATTCTTAGGAAGTTCGTAGCAGTTTTGCTTTTGCTACTCTCGAACAAATTGCATGACCTCACGAATATACACATTTCATGGGCGAAGCATGACTGATTATAACTTCTGCTTAAATGGAGTAAAACAAAAGATTTCATTTTTGCATGTACTTTGTTGTTAAGTTCAGATGGACTGTGTTAAAATAATAAAATAATCATTACTTGCATGCGATTCCTTTATAATTAACACTGTGTTCTAATTATGTCAATAATGTTTTAAAAATATAGTGCACTTACAGTTACTCGCAAACTCGCAACTAGTGAAATGAAATAAATG
>JABASI010005118.1:0-12836 GCA_019776505.1 Tomocerus nigrus | reverse complement strand
CAGCCCCTAAAGCCCCCCCCCCTCAATACGCCCTTGAAATTAACATTGATATATCTTTAACTAATTTATTAGGTATTTAAACGTTATATTTATGATGGTTACTAGAATTAATGTAAAATAAGCAAATTTTTATTTCAGTAGTTCGTGTAGTTAATTTTCTCACCCAAAATTAAAATTCCATGATCGAAGTGTCGAAATGCGTGTTGCGTGTAGTAAAATAAAAATTGATTATCAACTTTACGAATTTCCCAATTTTCACACATCCTTCATCTTATGGACTTGCGAGTTTGGCGTCACGCCATTCATATTTAACTTTAAAGGTTTTACGTCGATTTAAGGCATGCGAAAAAATTATGTGTAAATTAAATAACGTTGAAGAGATGATTATAGCAGGCAGGGCATTAGTTTTGTTTATGAAAAATATTTGGTCAGAATCACTATCACGTGGAGCAATTTAGAAATTATAATAATATTATTTTTCTGAGGTGTGTTTGCATTTACCGGTCGGTATGTATATAACAGTAACAGTCAGTGTTACAACCGTAATTACTACAACACACTTGTAAAAAATAAATTGTATATAATTACAATAATTATACTCAAAAAACATGGCCGAACGAAATTTTTTAATAAAATTGATTCTATTTCCCCTTGCTGTATTGTTTACAATTTTGGCCTTTATCATCGTTCCAATTTTTTATCTAATTTTGATTATTCCATTTTTCGTATATAATAAACTAATAATTTTATGGGCAAAATTTGCAATGCCCGGAGCAAGGATTCTCTCCGGTCTTGATAACTTAATTTCGCAAGGAAATGTCTATTCCCAGAGGGATGTTTTCGTGTCTGTGATATTGATCTCCTGTGGACGACTGTCATTTGAAGACTTAATGCAAGAATGGGACAATTTAATTATGAAGAAATTGCGAGCGGATGGCAAGCTAAAGTTTCCTGAGCTTCAAAGTTACATCGAAGCATTTAAAGGCTACAGCTTTTACAGACGTGACGAAAGCTTCGACTTGAAAAATCACATTAAGCTTTACAAAGAGCCTGATAATGCACATTCTGTTATTGATCGAAGAAAATTGGATCAAATTCGGATTGATTTTATGAAAGATTTATTTCCTGCAAAACGTAGCCCTTGGGAGTTGCTACTCGTCAATAATTACAGACTGATTGATAAAGAAGACGAAGAAGAACATTCTGTAATGATTTTTAAATATCATCATGCCCTAGCGGATGGATATGCAACGTTGTTGCTATTCTGGGAAGCTCTTGGTGGACAAAAATTAGAAAAATTGCACAAACCCAAAGAACTGTCATTTAAACAGAACTTTTTCAAGAACGTATGGACCTTAATCATTTCTTTAGTTAATTTTTGCCTAACAGTAGGAAAACTCCCGTTTGATCTGATTTACAATCCAAACAGATTTCAGGATAAAAATTCCTGGCACAACTGCAAAGATTTTTCGAATACACTTTTTTGCACTCTGCGCCCAATTGAAACATCTCTTGTCAAAGAGGTTAGTCGAGAACATGGCGTTAGTGTAACCACCATCCTCCATTCTATTACCGCCGGGGGATTTCGAAGAATGATGGCTGGTAAAGGGTTAACTGTTCCGAAACACGTCCGTGCCGTGTTTGCTTTACCCTTGCCACATCACCCCGATAGACTAACAACACATTCGTAAGTTTTTCAGATATATTAGAGAAATTGAGATTTTCTGTTTCCGTTACGGACGAAAAAATTACGGAAAAAAAGTCCGTCCTTAACGGAAGTATATGATGGAAACTGATGATTTTTTTTGTTATATTTCACGTTACGGAAAAGTTGTGTGACAGTAGAAAAGCCACGTATAGTATGCGGGCGCTTATGATTTTTAGTCCACAAAATTTTCCGCAGTCTTTCCGTCCGTTACGAATATGAAAAACCGCAATCTCCCTACCTATTTATTTATAAGCCTTACGATTTGTATTTTATTTCAGTAGTAAGCTTCAGGTTCCATTTTATTTAAATGATTTTTGTTCTGTGCCATCCCACAGGTCGATAACTTATTTTGACCTTCCAATCGATTGCATCAATGAAAGAAAAGGATTAAAACTGATCGAAAAGAGATTCCATGATAACATTTTAGCAAGTTTGCTTGTTGGGACGCCGTTACTCGTAAAACCCATTCTCAGTACGTATCCTGCTGCAATCAATGACAAATTGTTCAAAGGCCCAAATTTTATTACGATGATAACTTCAACTGTTCCACTCCCATTGCCTTCCTCTTCCGAAGGCGTCGAATTTCGAGGTGTTCGACTCGTTGCAACTTATTTCACAATCGAAGTTGCGTTTATGAACATACGTAAGTTTTAGCTTTTCCCAGATTTTTTCAAAAACATCTTCCTCAATGTTTATTGATTTTATTTCCCTTCTTGCTATACTAGGTACATTATTTGTGTTCCTCAAAATATAACAATTGCAATTTTTATAAAATGTTTGAATGCTTTATGAATTGCAGCTATATCCATTTTCATCCTGAAGTACAAGAAATATTTTTTTATCAGTTTCGGAATTCAGAGACATCTTCTCAAAAACGACAGTGAAATTTATGAAATTGAAAAATACGTTTTGCAGGAATTGCATCACTTGAAAAATTCTTCAGTGGTTTAGTTTCATCAGAAATGGGCAAACGGGCAACACACAAATATATATAACTTTTAACTTTACAAAATTGTAAAGTTTGTGTGCAACAGAGTGGCCTTCGATATCGGAATTCTTTTAGACTGGCCGCAATCGTTAAATTAAATATTTAGTAATCAGTTTTGGTTTGATTTATAAAAATACATCAATTGCCATTACATGCACTAAGCACTAATACACATTAACTGCAGCACTGCAGGTAGCTAACAAATTGTTAATACTATAACAAATATTTAAATACATTCTGTCCTTATTAAAACCAACCGCATAGAGTTATTCTAATAAAAATGCAATTTAAAGTCAGCAATAAACTACATTTAAAAATCGCAGTTCAACTGTCGTAAAAATTGTTATTTTATTTCAATGTACCTAATTATGTATTATAAATACCTCTAATTTCCGTTTTCGGTGTACACCGTGCAGTGTGCAGTGTCCCACCGAAATCTCCAACATCACAATACCCCAGAATACATGTAAGTTGTAAGTTAGCAAAGTAAAAGCGTCTTTAGTGCCAGGAAATTTAAAATTTGTGTTATTGTCTGAAACTGGACTCCACTACTGTGAGGGTGACATTAGAGCCGGATCCTCAAGCAAGCAACACTGAAAACGCACTGTTCAAAATTTTTGTAATATTACTGATCACTGACATCTGTATTTTTTAAATTACTAGCTAGTAATAAATAGCCTCCTGTTCAAAACGAAACACATTTTTATTATAAGCAGACAGTGCATTTGACATCCATTTTTATGCGGTAAGAAATTTTTGATTTCTAATTTTTTTATTTAATATACGAACGAGGAAATAAAATAGTAGAGATGTGATTTAGGAAGGATGATGATACTTGTTGTGGTTGACCTGATGTTGAATGCATCCTACAATTCCTACATCTGATTTGCTGATCAAGTCAAGATAATAATAGGTACCTATATTTGATATTAATATATTTTTTGTTGATTTTCTTTCAGATATGGATGTAAATCCTACTTCAGCTGACGATTGGGACGTCGACTCATACCGAGGGGATCACGAAAGTGTCGAACATTGGGAACTCCGAAAGCAGTTCATGATTGAAAACAAAGGAAAATTTTCTGAAGTCCGACTGGTTTGTCTGTCTCAAGTCTTCGCTAACATGGAATTCCTCGGCTGCAAGTAATTCTCATCAAATTATGCTTATTTATTAATTTTGAGAGGTTGACCACTTGCTGCCACTCCTCAAATTGGAATGATTTGAAATGAACGTTTTGCATTTTTGTAGATATCCTCTTCCAACGATGGAATTAGTGGCTGAGCTATCCCAGGGGATTATCGAGGAGTACAGAGAAAAGCAGAAGGGCCGTCTTCAGAGGACATTTGTGAAAGCGTCGGATGCTGCTGAGAAGAAATCCAAAGGCACATGAATGAATCTTTTTATGAAAATGAATTAAAGGATTGTACATAAATTTTTCATATTTGCATTGTGTTTTGTTCAGGTCAAAAGCGCTCCGCTGAACCTGTTTGCCAATCTGTCAATAAAATTTTCGTTCGAGAATCACACGTTGAGCATTCTTCTTCTTCTGTGTCTGTACATAATAATTTTAGTCATGATGATGACAGCAATGTTTTTAAATGTGACCCAGAGCGAGACCTTAATTTACTCCTGGAACATAATTTAGACATATCCGCTAGCAATGTAACTAGCAGCAGAGAGTTTTCGCCCTTAGAAAGAACTTCAGTGCAGGGGCTGGTTATTGTTGAACACCCCTACGCAGACAAGTCGCCTGTCGAAATCCTTTTTAGGTCTTGTGGCATGTCGCATAAAGAGATTAAAGTAGACTATAGAACTGACACCACAGATCCAGCTAATGGAACAATTACGTAATTCAGCCTTTTACTTTTATTGATTAATATACTTAATTATTATTAGGTTCATTATTTTCCCGATATTTTATGTTCATAAGCAACTTGCATTGTTTCAGGTGTATTTTTTATATTGGACATTTTTCTGAAGAAGGCAGAGGATTCAGCAGAGATGCAGCTAAACTTCAAGCTTCATTAAACACCCTCGCAAGTCTCCGTCATTTATGCTACACTATTCAGGTATCTACTTAAATACCTTATTTTTATATTACATAAATATATACTTACTCTGCTAAATCATAAAATTAAGCTACCCCTATTTTTGCCAATAAGCACTTTTTTGCTACCAATATTACAATATTATATTATAATTTTATCTTGAATCTTATCGTCTGCAAAGTCACTAATGCTAATGACGTATGTGGATTTTTAAATGCTTAAAAAGAAAAATTGACTTGGCATTTTATTTGCAAGAACGTCCCAATGCTCACACCAGTTTTAAGAAAATCTTTTTATTCCCCGTTCGTATTTTGGTCTCATTTCTCATGCCAATACTATGATAAATGGCATTTCAATATTCTGCATTATTATGATGAACTATAAAATTGCAAATGTGTGTATTGTGGGGTTTATTTTTCTGTGTAGGTAAAGAAACATATTTCAGACAATGATAGACAAGTGGGAAAAGAGGAGTTGACCTACTTGAAGGAGAAGCCCGTTTCAATTTCCGAGGATAATATTGGAACGAAATTGTTAAGACTTATGGGATGGGGAGGCGGAGGACTCGGCAAAAACAATCAAGGAACTCAGGATATAATCGAGTACTAATTATATTATCAACATTATAAGTTAATACACATGTTAAATAATCTTTAGTGATAGACTCTGTTCAGCAGGTCCAATTAATTAGCAATATATTTTTAGAATTTTAGAGAATATTGTTATTAATGTATTGTTGAAATTGAATGATTGTTGCAGCGTCTCCAATTGTGTCGGCCGCTCAAAAATGGGTTTAGGAATCATAGCATTTTCGCCTGCGGCTGTCAGGGCATATTTGACGAAGGAAATACAAGAAAACGGAATTAACGAACTAGCATTCACATCAGAATTCTCGTCCGATGAAAGAAAAGTAATTCATAGGTACGCTCTTTTGTGGTTTTTATTTCCTTATTTAAATAATTTACATCTGAAACTTAATGTCCGTACATGGACAACATGGTGGATTGGATATACAAAGTATGCATTATTTCTCAGCACTAATTTGATTTTGATTTCGTTATTTTCCTATAGTATCGCGAATCAGTTGGATTTAAAGAGCAAAAGCTATGGGAAAGGAGAAAGCAGATTTTTAGTTATCTCCAGAAAAATTAAGTTGATGGATTTAGTCCAAGAAATTCTAGTGGCAGGAGAAACAGATAAATATCGTGTCATTAAACCCACTCTTTATTGTTAGATTATAATAACATAATTGTTTTGTACTTATATGACGAATTAATTGAATAATTATAGAATATTTTACGCAAATGTGCGTCAATTAGGTCATTATATTATGCCAATTATTTATCAATCTTAGGCCAGATGAATGCAGCAGTTGATTGATGGATAAACAACCGTTCCAATTGCCAAGATTGTGAAAGGCGAGTGGGGGAGTTAGCAGGGAATTGTGGGTCCCGAAATAACGAAATATTACAATCACTTTAGAAATAGAGCAAGAAAGTCCTAATTTGGAAAGGACTAAAACTGGAATGGAATTTATCACAGGGCGTGTCACTGACAGTTTTGACCTTCTGTTCCAGGCCATCACATTCTTCGACTTTGGATGATTTAAATCCCAAGCGGATTCTGCGGGCAATAATTAATTGTTCCCTTTAATTACCTTTCTCATTCAAGGAGAACGTAGAGAAAATAATAGTGTTAAGGAGAAACGAAAGTATAATTAATAATAGGAATTAGTATGCATTAATCTCTCACTCAGTAAGTGCAGATCCCCCAAATGCTTCATACATCCGGACACAAATGGCTTGTGCTATTTCTCCAGCCACTTTAACCGCTTCAATGACAACAGCAGGGGAGGAGGAAGTCACAAATGCGTTGAGTAGCCTAAAGAAATTGTACAATAATAGGATAACAATTCTTTTGTCCAGTGACTATAATGATTTCCCTAACTAAAAAGTAGTTAATTCAGATACAGTAATTCAGAGATGGAGAGTTACGTACTTTGATGGATGCTCATCTGTGCCGATAATTGGCACGTTGTTAGCACCGAAAAAGTTTAGCTCATAGGCTCGACGAATCACTTCAGCTTCTTGAAAGGTTCCTACAAGATATAAAAAATATCACCTTACTAAATTCATACAGGGACACACATAGATAGTAAATACAAAGCAATAGCTACACAAAATTAATAGCCAAAAATAGAAAAACTATTCTATAGTAAATATCTTTGCAATGAAATACACCGAATTTATATACAAACTCAAATAAATAGTTAAACTTATTTTTGGTATGACATTATTATTTGAATTTAAAGTAGAAGGATAATTTTTGATTTTGGAAATGGGATAAAAAAGTGCGTATAGTCAAATACCTTCATGAGGGAGAACGGCGTAGTGAATGTAATGTTTATGAATGTCGCAATTAGCATCCGGACTTTTCGGAGAACGTAGCAAGGAAAGTTTTACAATGTTGTCCCGCACGTGCCATCCATATTTCGAATCACTAATGATTGTCACTCCTTTGTCCGCTTGAGAAATATCCATCCACCTGATAAAAAAGAAAGATAATTGCTAGTTCACAAATAATAAATAATCATCTGCTAATTACTGACACAGCATGATACTACAGCCGACCGAATAGGGTCAAGGTTAGCAAGGTCAAGGTCAAGGCATTTTAATCTCAGGAAAATTCCCTCCAACCCTCCAAGCGAAAAAACTAGAAAAAGTTCTGTGTGGGTTGATTGGGTACTCACTTATGGCCACACACTTCAAATTGAGCCATATTCCATGAAGTGTTGATATGTGTAGGGCGTTTTACATGTCCGTATTGGATTTCAAAAGTGGCATCTCTGGCAAGGATGTCAACTGGGAATTCGACTTTGAGGAATTTGTGCTCCTCCTTCCAGTCAACGACGACGAAATATTCGAGCATTGGGGACTCCGCCCGCAGGATCGTGTAGCGCTCAATGGAACTGCCATTTCCAAATCGACATGCCCATTTGTACATGCCCACTATCGGACCGCTACAGATATGTTCAAAATGCCCGGCCCCCGACTCGGAGAGGTACGGCAATTCCGTCCTCGTCTCCAGGTGATAATCCATGCAGTCCCATGCGTCCCAGAACAGAGGCACGTCCTCGTACAAGTAAAACAGCCCAGCCTCAATCCCAGTGCCCAGTCTGTCCCCAAAAACTTCCGTCTCCTTCCCACTCTTCCCCTTAAAGTAGAGCTTCTCTTTCGGAACGTCCTCCAACGTCACTTCCAGCCGCAGGACCCCATTTGAAAATTGACCAATGCCATTGT
Source organism: Tomocerus nigrus (assembly GCA_019776505.1). Classification (NCBI taxonomy): domain Eukaryota; kingdom Metazoa; phylum Arthropoda; class Collembola; order Entomobryomorpha; family Tomoceridae; genus Tomocerus; species Tomocerus nigrus. Next base: position 4,792 of record JABASI010005118.1, on the reverse strand, counting down.
TGCCTGTAACATTGGAAAACATGACTGAAGGATGTAAAACTACAAAATAAAATCTAAAAATGGTATTTTTACTAATAGCCAGGCGAAAAATATTTGGAACAACATTGCAAAATTAGAGAAAGCTGAACGTGTGGTTTTAAAAAAATCCAAATAAATAAATCATCGATAAAAATCATGTGTTAAAGACTTACAAGTGTAGTCAACAGACTGGAAGGGCTTCAAAGGTTCAAACAAAGAATATCCTGAGGCAGACAAATCAACAAGCGAGGCGACAAACTCGTTTGGGATTTTGTAATTGCCTTCTTCTTGATTTTCAAATGGATTTTTGTCCAGAGTTACCTGTTGCACATATCCTTCGTTATTTTCTAAGCTTGTCAATTGTGTTTTGCTGAAAAGGACAGTTCGGAAATTCCACGGCAAAGGATTGTAGATAACTTGGTTTCCTAATCCATTTCCTAATATGCGGACGTGATATGCCTTTCTCAATTCATTGAGATCTGAAAAAACCTCTCGGTAAAGTTTCCATGCATCCAAAGTTACCAATTCAATGCAAGAGCCGGGAAGAACATCATGGAATTGGTTGAGCAAAATCTTTTTCCAATTCTTGTCAACTTTTTCCATATCCCTGTGCAATAAACGACACAAACAGACTTGACATGAGATTTTTAACTCCTAATTCCAATTCAANCAATTCAATAATTACATTAGTAATATTAGTAATAATTAGTAAACATTAGTAATATTATGCATAAAAACAGTGAATTTAAAAAATGCACAAATAAAAATAAAATTCAAACGAACATTGCAAGGTCGACTTGTGATATTTTCGAAAAGCAATATGCAATCGACATTAAAAGTTCCACTTCGCGAATGAAGATCTCACATTTACGGTTGTACCACTTGATTTTACCCTTCAAAACAGCAAAAAAAGTGTCATCGGCTATCTAGTAAGCAATTACTAAGAGAGCAATCGTAAAGAACATTAGAAAATCAGAATAAAATTTGAGATCTGGATATAAATTAATAGACAGTAGACATAATTAGACAATATTTAGGAGATCTGAACTTTGAGGGAAATTTTGAATACATTATGAATACTAGAAAACCGGGTAACATTTTATGGGATCTGGAAAAATTTTGAGGAAATTGAACTTTTTATTGTTTGATTGGCATTCAGTTGGAAATGAAACCTATCGCAGTTAATTTGGAGACTTCACTAGGGAATTCAGTCGCTAGATTCTCATCCCTGACAAAATAAATAAATAATTGTGCAAGCAGGGTGCGCTATATGTTTGAAATTGCATTACTTGTGATGTATAAGTTCCGTTGTGGAGCTCAAGAAAGAGTTCTCCGACCCATTTGCTTAATTTTCCCTTTTCCTTGAGAAGAGTGTCGAAGAAATAGTCTGGTGAGCCTAAAACCACCCTGACATGGAAAATATCTTTTTAAACAATTATATAGATTTAAACTGATTTCGTAGTTATACTGACAATTGGGAATTACCTCGGTAGTCCGTCGACATCTTTTGCCCTTCGAAGTCTTTCCAACATTGCTTTGGTGGGACCACCACCTCCATCCCCAAAGCCAAATAAATAAGCACTGACATTAGCTCGCCCTTTATCCTGAGAATTATTCACCGTTTTCAGCATTTCTGGCACACTGCAAAATAAACGCCTTAATTTAATTCTGAGTTAATTTTAGAATTTTGCTTACAATTTGAACAAAAAATTCGCATTCCTCTAAATAACAAATATATATAGCATGTCTTTAATAAATAAATACGCACGCCTTACGTTCCGTTCATCTCATACGAGTCGCCAGGCGGAAAATGCACAAGCACGGACGATCCATCAATTCCTTCCCACCAAAAATTATGATGTGGAAACTTGTTGACAAGACTCCATGATAATTTCTGTGTGAGGAATCTGTCAATTCCTACATGCTGCAAAGATTACACACGCTCAATTTCTTTTTTGAAATATTTGGAGAACTTCTTTTAATGATAAAATTGAAGATTCATTTATTAATCCATGCCTTGATTATTTGAGGAGTTTGTGCTGAATAGCCGAAAGTGTCCGGAAGCCAAAATTCCTTACAGAGAACTCCGAATTCCTTTTGAAAATACTTTTGGCCATAATAAAATTGTCGAATGAAAGATTCCCCACTATTTATTAGGACACATGATAGTTGCACTTAGATCTTAAGTCAAACGTATAATTTATGAATAGGGTAATCAATAAATTATGCCTACCTTGGAATATTTCCATCCATTTCTACCCAGGTACCACCCACTGGTAAAAATTTTCCTTTTCTCACAAATTCCTTAATCTTTTCATAAAGTGGAGGATAGTGCTCTTTAATCCACAAAAATTGTTGGGCCTGATATTTTTAAAAAATTCCTTCAAAATCAAATACTGTAGTGCTTGTGTGAGAATTAACGACTGAAGATTTAACTATAATAATTTGCAATTGCCTGAGAACAAGTGAACATGAAATCGGGATACTCCTCCATCAGTTTAATTTGTGCTGACCAAGAGCGAGCGCATTTCCGAATCGTTTCATCGTAAGTCCAGAGCCAAGCTGTGTCAATGTGACAATGTCCCATTGCAACTAAAGTATGCGCTTTTTGACCAGTTTTCTCAGCAAAAAATTTGTCGGCGATTTCACTAGCTTTTCTATAATCAAATTATAAAACCTCAGTATTAAGTGTAATAATTAGAAAGGAGTCGTTCGCAAAAAAAATTACTCGTAATCATTGGAGCACATCAGATTAATCATTTCATTGGCACAGAACATCGCTTGATATCCTCTATGATCATCTACCAATTGATCGGCCATTCCATGCAGAATTTCCAGGTCAGTATACAATTTAAAGAATTTCACCTCGAAAACAGCTACATCCGCTTTACCCAGTGTAAACTGTAAGGAAGGATCGGGGGCGTCTGTGCAGTAAAATAATTGTGAATTAATAAAATATTCTCAATGAGAAAATAAGAATTCAAATGCTCTTTCTTACCGATGCAAAGAGATTTTCCTTCAGCAGCCCCAAACATACCGTTGCAAGCCATTTCGACATAAAATGTTAGTAAGGTGTCCACAGGCTTCCAAGCTTTACTGATTACGAATTCATCCCTAAATCCCGGGGATAGTCCCTTCACACAATTTTTTTTACATTAAAATAGAGAATGAGTTCGCATAAAAGTTTAAAATTGTACTTAGATGTTCAGACAAATTGCTAGGAATGATTATTGTAAGAATATTTGATTTTTATAAGATTCATGGATATTTGGGTCAACAAGTCAACAACGGAATTGTTGAACTTTTTTCAAGTGCTCTATGGATCAAATTCATAATTTACTACGGTAAAAATAAAACTGTGAACTACGAAACCACCCCATCGCCCATTATATTCAGTTGGACTCATTTTACTTGTACGAACTTTCGCTTACCTAGACGTAAATAATTAAATAAAATGTTGAATGAAAAGTAGATGAACTTGAAAGCAAATAATTCAAAAGTGTTAAAAGGTGATTTTTTTCTTGCTCCCTTGTCCCAGGGACAGAAAATAAATCATAAAGGCAAAATTCCGGTGCTTTTCATAGATTTTACCTATTTTGCGTTGTTGGAACAAAATGAATTCAACTATAGCCACATAGCATACAAGTTTATGTTATTTAAAGTCATAGTAGCCACCTGTAGGACATTTCCAGCGTGATCCCAAAGAGTAGCTTCACTTTTGGAATTCCATCGAAAATGAACCTCCTTTCCACTCCATTCTCGTGGAATATTAACAGAGATCTATTTGGAAGCGAGATCAAAGGATGATGACAAATGAAATTCTTCGGAAACACAAAAGTTTTGCAATAAATCGTTTGTCCCTTTACTTTGAACCAATGTGTTGACCAGGTCGGTCCAAAAGAATCTCCGATTTTTACAGGGACGAATTTGGCATTTTTTATTTCCTCAAAGCTGTAGCTTTTCCAGCTTCCGCAAGGACCAGGTAGGGTCCAGTGATCAATACCTGTTATAGCATAGCGTCAAGGCTCGTGAACTTTTGCTACCATGAAGAAGTGGGAGAAGGTAATTATTGGTAAGCCCACACGTGAGTTTGGAAATTAACACATTTTTCATACTGGCGACAAAATCGTCGGTTCTTTCTCCAATGGATAAAAAGTGAAAATTTAATTTCCGAACTCCCGGATGGGCTTACCCTCTCCCACTTCTTCATGGTAACAAGAGTCCACGAGCCTTGCGTAGTGTAGTAGCAAGTAAAAATTAAAATAAAGGGAAACTAAATATATTTATTTAATGAAGGATTAAAGATATAGGAAAGAAATTAAAAATGGCATACTTGTGAGGGGAATTGCAGTTGAATAGAGTTGGCTGAACAGGTTAGAACCTTTGGAAATAATTCGATTAGCGGAAGAGCTAAAATTAGTGTCTTTAGAAATAAATCGGCTAATGCGACCCAATGTGGTTTTCCTGTTCTTATGAATACTTGCTGTAGATGCCATTGTCATTTATTTATTTACCTACTTGTGGGATTATCCAATCATAATAATTTTAGCTTGTCAAAAGGACTGGACACACACAGGTGTCTAATGTCTATCCCAAAATCCCAAGTCCATAAGATACCGGATGACCAAAATCATATTTTAGTATTTTTGCCGCATCCCATCCAATCGGAGTAAATGAGCATTCGATTCTCACTATCTCATCTCAAGTATCAACGTAAAGTAGGTACAAAAGTAGGTACAAAAGTAGGTACAAATGGTATATACAAATACAATTG
>JABASI010005117.1:0-12839 GCA_019776505.1 Tomocerus nigrus | reverse complement strand
CTTCGAACAGGAGAAACTGGATTGGGTATTGGATTTTTCGCAGGTAATATTTTATTTGTATCATTGTATGAAAGCAATAAGTGTCCCCTTTCGTCATCCGTGAACTGTGACTAGTCATTTTGTCATTTATGATTTTTTTTTTGATTCTGTGGATTCAGGATTTACTGATCATTATTTTATGATCATTGTTGATTGACTTGGATGCTGGACGACCACGACGCACGGATCAGAGACTTTTAGCCAGGAGAGACGCTAATAGGCACAGAACAGAAAGGATAGTAATAGTTGATAGTACCAGTGACCAGAATCCAGTCCATTCAAATCTAGCCAGAGCAGACACCAGTCACCAGACTGCAACAGACTAGAAATATTTTCGTAAATTGATAATAATGGATGAAAGCGGTAGTATCACCGAACAGTACGAAGAGGATGAATACTTGAACTTCGGATCAACTTCTGTTCGACCACGTTTTAAACATGGACTAGATATGCAGTATGAGAAATTACAAAATCGAAATTCCAATAGCTTTCTGATATTGAATATACCTAATTAAAGGACGTTTGACATTTCTATATTGATGCTATCTATCTATCTTCTTCCTTAGAAAGCTAATGAAAGAAGGAGCGTCGTTTGAAATAGACACTGATGAAGGGGGCGCGTTTTTAGAAGACTCAGAGGCACTTGAAGATCCTTCATTTGCAGAACTATATAAAAAAGAAGTCGTTGAAAAGAACAATCTTAGTCTTCAATCTTTGTTTAAGACAATGTCTCTGGAGGGTGTCAGTGGTAACTACGATGAATTAGCTAGAACAATGGATGATGTAATCGAGGACGGAGGAGTCAAGAAATTGGTGGGTTACCATTTTTCCTAATGGAATTGTGATTTATAATAATAGCTTTATTAGGGTACTGGCTGATTGCTGATGGCTGAGTGCGCTTACGAAAATGTTTTTTGAACTGGTTCATTGTATTTTTGCAGATTGTAAGAGCTGGGAAGGGCGACGTAGTTAATGTTACGTCAAAAATATATGTTCACTATATTGCAGTCAGTGAAGGAAGTGATGAACCTTATGACTCAACATTAGTGCGAGGAGCTCCTCATTCGTTTAAACTTGCGGATGCAGATATGATACCAGGCCTCTATTTGGCTTTAACATCAATGAAAGTTGGTGAAATTTCAAAGTTCATCATACATTCAGAATACGCGTACAAAGATTGTGGCATCCCACCAAGAGTTCCTCCAAGTAAGTCACCTCAAAAATGTACAATATTGCGTCTACTGTCTAACATAATAATATTATGTTGAATTGCGAAGCTCGTTCTCATACTGACTGTATTCTTACAGACTGTCGAATTTTATTCACTGTTGAGCTTATCGATTCCATCCTAGCTGAAAAATTGAGCGATATTCTTCAAAAGACTGCAGATGAAAGAGCATTGTTGGAATTTTCTGAAATCTGTAGAGAAGCTGAAAGATTAAGAACGGAAGGAAATAACATGTATATCGAAGCCAGATACAGTGGCGCTATTCGTAGGTTAGTATGATGTTTATTATTTTATGTTTTTTTACAGAGACACTGTATTTGTATTTACCCGTTAAGGACTTTAGAATTTAGATTGATATCCATTGCAAGCGTTGCAATTGAAATACCTAAGCGTAAACTAATCAATGTATTTTAATTTGTGAATTGTAGCCTTTTTTTGATTTTCGTGATTGTATGATTAGGAGTCAAATAATCTTTAGATAATTGCAATTGGTTTCAATTATATATATACTATTGTATATAATATAATAATATTGTGCATTTTCAGATACCGAGATGCTATTCGGATTTTAGAGGATTATCCCGTCGTCAATCAGGAAAATGAAAACACTCGCAGTGAAATATTATTTACTTTGTACATCAATCTTGCGCAGAGTTACTTGAAGCTTGAAAAAGCCCCACAAGCTTGCGTGGCTAGTCGCATGGCTTTGCGGTTTGATAAAGCGTCTAAAGGAAAGTTGTACAAAGCGCTTTTCCGGTAAGTCGTTTTAGTTAATCAGTTATGGCCTGTAACTTGTTTGGTATCTTTTAATTTAAAAATTTTAAGTTCTTAGACCTTTTCTCACAAATGTTGAAAACCCGTTGGAAAGTTTGTGGTTTGTGAAAGGGACAAGACAAAAGTCGTACAAAGTAATTTGGATTTTTTTGTCCTAATTGATCAGATTTGCCAAGGCTAAATTCCTCTTGGGTGGTTACGAGGAAGCTAAGATTTTATGTGAAAAAGCTTCCAGGCTGGCACCAGCGACTAAATCAATCACAGAATTACATAGTCAGGTACCTACTATAATTAAAATATTTTTTTTAAACAATACATGACGAAAGTAAGATATTTAATTTGAATTCCTAAATTCAGATTGTCCAGAAAATGCAAGAAGACGACACAAATTTAAAACTTTTGTATAAAAAAATGCTTAAAAATCCGGTTATCGAATCATCTGCTGCTTTTTCAAGTTCAAGTCCTTCTGATAAATTGGATTCCCCATGTTCCCTGTACAAAGGCTCGTCAACCGAGTCAACAAATAGTAACAGTGACAGCAAGAGTTCAGAGACTAAATTTTAATAAACAATCGTTTCATTAACCACGTAATATATTTAGTTTTGTTTATTACGGATCTGTTGTGTTATCTCACTAATAAAATGAATTTCATGTAAGGAACATTGTTAGTTAACTTAGGAAGCGTATTAATTACAACATTGGAAATTATTGTTTTATGTTGTTTTATATCGCCTGTGTTCAACATTAAGACAGAAGACATTAGAGACATTAAGACTGAAGATACCAATGCTATAATAGATTTCTAACTCAAAGCAATAATAATATGTTCCTTTTAAATTGGTACGTTCAATAAACTCTTTAACCTTGTTACATCTCCAACCTATGGCCAATGGATTTTGCCTACTTAAGAATAAAACATACAAAATGGCATAATACTATTATACAGAGTAGCGTTGGTGAACTCTGTTGTCTGTTCTACTTATGTGCTAGTAGCGCAGTGGCTGGTACGAGTAGTGAAATGAGTATCTACATATACACTAGCACACCAGTAGTATATGTAGACTAATAGCGGTGACCTCAGAATGGCCCCGTTGACCCTGACCTAATGACATGCCATTTTCACGTTTAGCCTTTCTTCAGATCGTACTACGCTTACAGAACCATGTGTCTCAATGCGTTCATGAGAATGACCCCTCAGTCGCCCAATGGACCTCTAGATGACACACAGAAGAACAATAATGTATCTCAAGACCTTCAATCCGTTCAAAAGTAATATTTTCCAGGCAGGGACGGACAGACAGACAGATAGGGCATTCGTATACAGAGTAGCTAAGTCGACAATGACATAATAATTATTTTAATATTGTAATGGTAAATAGACCAAGTCATTATTACTCTTTAGTTCATTTACCATTATAAGAACGATAATAGTGTTATTGTGCGTGTTACGAGCTGCATTCTGCAGGAATGTCAAACTTGGGTTTTATAGAAGTCTGCTTACTGGAGAAAGGCTTTTCGGCTTTCCTAGGTACTTTCTGTACTTTGACAAAAGCTATGATATGATATTTTGATCTGATTTGATATGACTCAGATAATAATTGACATTTTCCTGTCATGTGCCGAGTCTGTGTTCCCCTTTTTCTACTTGTAGTAATAAATTCTAAAGCTATTGCTCGTTGAACATGCAATGAATAAATCAGTTAGTATTATATAATAAGGAGTTTTACTAATATCTGTATTGGCCCATTTTATAGTCCGTTTTATTATAAACACAGTATCGTACAGTCCATATAGTCCATACTCCATACAGACTACAGACCAATTATGACCAATATGTGTTAGCTGCTAATTGCCACAAAATCAAAATTGACAGTTGATTCAGTTGATAAAGAATTATTGAACATGTTTATTACACGGAATTTGATATATATTATTATAGGGTACAATAATTGCTATTATTGCACTTTTACTTTGGTGTATTTTTATTTATGGCACAATTACAACTTACAATTAAGATAGTAATGATAAATGTAACATTTTTTGACTCAGGTTCAAATAGATATGTACATAACAGAACACTAATAACAATGTGAACGAATTACGAAATATTACATAATTCTCCTTTGCTGCCATCGTCAGTATCCACTAGTCCCATGTCCCCTTGAAGGATATTGTTCACAACTGCCCGAGCTAAGTATCCCGTAGTGGTTTTCGTTGGAGAGTTAAAAAACGGGTATAGTTCATGTTGTGCTTTTCCATCTATCTCCAACAAAGCCTTCGTTCTCTCATTGTTTTTTGAATCCTTCAAAAAATAATATTTGAAAATAGTTTTAAATCATTTAACATAATGTTCGCTATAGAAATTCCATGCTTTTTATTATACCGTTTCCGAAAAAACTGAAAAAACTAGATATGTGTAATAAGCAGCCTTATACCTTTTGAAACATCTTAAAAGCATTGGCGACTAGTTCGTCAACATCCAAACTTCCTCGGAAAGACAGTTCTGGGTTGCGTTGTAAAATAGTTGAAACTACACATAAAAGCTGGAAGCAAAACATTTCAGGTTCATCAATTATTAATCCTCGTCATTATATATTTGTAACCAGTGCGTAGTGACCAGACCAGAGACTATAGTTAGAAGTTAGTATACAAATACATACATGATGCATGGTTAATGGTGTATCAGAAATTGTAGGTATCTTACTTCAATAACAATTTGGATGTATTCTGGATGTTCTACACTATGTAACATGTTTTCTACTTGTAAAGCAAAATTAAGTTCCGACAGGGTCATATGGGATAGTGTTGGTTCTTGGGGAAGAGTTTTTCCCCCAACAATTATGCCTCCAGGTGTCTTTTTAAGAACATGCCAAACTCGAGCGTAAAAATTGCTTGGAACCCGACAAAGGCACCCTTCTATTTGTCTCTTTTGGAAAACAGACAATCTAAAACAAAAATTGCGAATTCCGGTAATTAATTTACACACGGATGAATGATTATGATATTCTAGCATGTGTCTCATAGCTAAAAACAATTAATTCTTGTTTAGGGAGACTGTTCCGCAATTTCGGATAGGTATTGTGCAATAAATCAAGCTACCTACTTTGAGTTAGTCGCGGTATCGAAATTGATTGCAAGAACTCTCTGCAAAAGTCTTCTAACTTCACTTGGACTGCAAGATTCCAATGGACAGTCGTTTCCATCATGAGTTATTTGCATGTACAAATGAATAGCTTGTAAAACCCATCTGTAAACGAATTTAGATTTAATTAAGCTATGGAATCTCATGTGCACACATTACGCAAAATTGAAACCAATAAAGAATTTTATTGAAAACGAACACCAAGCTAATAAAATATGCATAGGTAATGCATTTGATATACTGTCAGACAGACGGGAAAATTAGTTACCCCATGCGAATTTTCAGAATTCCATCAAACAGATCTGGATTTGTTCCAATAAGCTTCCCACAGTAAAGAGCAATTTCTTGCTGAAGTACAGCTTGAACAATGTCATACGGTTGCACCTTGGTGTACATAGCATCCCTGATTTCCGCAGGGGTCATGGGTTTATCGAACACAATTTCTTCTCTGCCAATAGCTCCAACAGTTAGCTTAGTATTTTACATTTAGAAACATTATTGAGTCATCTCTTCAGTTTCATTTTCAATTATAATATAAATCTTCTCTACTGTCCGAAGCATACCTGTTTTCCGTTCACAAGAATCGTCGTCATATAAGGGCTAATACTATCGACCAGTTGACATAGTAAACTGCTGCAATAGCGCACTGCACCCCAAAGTCGTAAGACACCAGTTAAGCGATTGATCTGCAACAGGTGCTCATAAATCGTCATATCGTCAATAACGAAAGTATTGCTTTCTCGCTTTAGCAAAAAATTCAATAGTTGAAGTTTTCCGTAGTACCCTTCAACGCACCTAAAGGCTTCCACAATTTCCCATGTGCTTTTGTCCCTATACTCCTACATAAAAGTAAAATAGAAATGACCATGCCATTTCAGTCACCGGTGTCATTTTGGACTGATGTCATAAATGCAGCTGACGTATATATTTCCTATAAAAATTACCGAATAATCCTGGTAGGGCTCATTGCATTTTAATGCCCTTGGCACGTCGGTTAAGCTCTGATATCCACTATATTCGTGTACAACTTGATGAAATGGTGTTATGTCCAAATCCGAAGAATCAATGGTGTTCATGAAATCCAGATGTTCTAATAGAACAGACAAAAAATTGGCGAAAAATCTCATTTTTGACACAAAAGTGATGAAATTATACCTATACAAGAAGATGAAAGGAGATTCTGCAGTCGACCGATCCTGACCTTCAGACCATCAATGTATCCTTTCTTTAATTCGGCAAACAGATCCAACATCTCCTTAAACTTCCTATCTCTGCAAAAGAATACATGCGTACATACGACAATTATGCCTCCAGTAACTAAATATATAATCATTTGCTCACACTTGTATCAATTTGTACAGTACGGAATTATACCTCATATGTTCCTCCCTGACCAGAAGGCACATGGTAGGTCTTCCGGAAAGTCTCCAATACTTTCCGACAAATTGTAACTCTGTTTTAATATCGTCAATCAAAAGAGCCATATCATGCGACAAGTAAAAGTCAGATACTTCGAATATTAAAGGGTAGCACAGAACTGTCTGTCCACAGACACGATAGATCTTTGAAGTTCCTAAAGCCCCAATTGGTCTTGGAGGCCTTCCTCTCAAGTTTAACTTCTTGTTGACACCCAATTGCTCATAAACCTTGACCATCTGACTGGGAGGCCAAATTTGTACAGGCTCTACCTCATGGGGGGTTTGCGTTTGTATGCCATAAGTGGCCATCATCGCTTGAAGTCTCATTGATTCCGCTATTAGGACTACTTGAACGACTAGATCACTGGCTGTCCCCTAAAGCCAAGAAAAACATGATGGTATGTATGCGTGATATTTTTGTATTTGGGGGTAGGTTGTGTTGCTAATGTGTATCAGTTAATGGAATATCAATGTTAAGCTATTTTTGTAATTAAAAGTTGTACTAATTTGTAACAGGAAATGACAGGAATGAACACAAAAACTCCCGTGGAGATTGAATCCCCCCACTTAATTGAATTATGTCTACCTGGAAGGCAGAATATCGTCCTCCTCTTCTGGGGCGAGTATAAGACGGTAAATATCTCCTGACTAAATCAATCTCATTTAAATGAATTAAACCAGATGTAAGAAGTTGAGCAATAATATACATAGATTGGCCCCAGAGGAAAATATTATCGGCTGTCCCTTCAGCACTAGCTATGCGATGCTGGGAGCCTGGTTCTAGTTTTTCAAATTCTTGGTTTTCCTTGGCCACGTAGAAATACATTGGAACAATAGGGTCTCCAAAAGCATCTCGGGTAAGTCGCTGCCTAGCTAGAAGGCAATATTCTTCGACCTGTTCGCTAATTCCTTTGAAAACTCCATCGATGATCATAAACAAATAAAATATAGGCCATTCACATTCGATATTTTCGAAGTCTTTTGTTTCTCCATTAGAATAAAAGCGGCTGGCTGGATTTTCTAGACAACTTTTATACCCATCTCTGAGAAATCTTTTAAATCCGTATTCCCCTTTCAATTTCCGAATTATTTTTGCTTTTGTTTTGGAGTACAATAGTTCATCGTGAGTTCCAAACGCAGGAAAAGAAATTGTTGGCAGTAAAGAGGCATCCGTGTTCTAAAAATTGTTAATAATGTCAAGATTAACTTTTTGCTTTCTTGATGAAACATTCCAACTATTTTCATTTTTCGTTGTGATCTACCTTAGAACTAGATTCGCGAGGAAGGAGAGTTTCAAATATACTTCTATTTCTGTTGTGCGCATCAATATCGACATATATCACACTCAATGAGGATCCTTTTTCTCCAAATAAATTACAGCCGTTGATAGCTTCTAGAGCTGCTTTGGCCATTCCAATTGAACTGCTCCAAAAATTTCGATATTACAGTTTATTCCCTGCGTTTCATATCCAAAAAGAGCAACTTTTTGACAATTATATTACTGGAATTTTTTAGTCACCTAGCATGAATTTCAGCTGTTCCATCATTGTATTTACTTCCTCTCTCCCACATCCCGTAATCGGGCGTTCTATAAGCTCTTTCAACATAATAAACGAGATTCTGAATAAATGTGACTTCGTCGTGAGTGTAAATGATTTGCAGGCCTGAAGATATCATTTGGACGAGAAAGATTAGATAAAGAGACACCACATCAATCTATCAGGAGTAAGAAGAAAAGTATCGTCTATATAGCTTTACTTGTGTAACATTATATTCCTTATAATATAATATAAGTAAGCCTATTGAATACAGTGAGATTCTCGAAATTAATTTGATCTAATTGAATCCCTTTACTGTGTACCTGTAGGTGGAAATATTCTTCGTCAGAGTATACGCAGTCACCAGTCTCCAAATCAAACTTGCAATGCAGTGCAAATTGTGTACATTGGTTCTGTTTGAATTGTTCAACTCTTGGGGCTTGCCTTATCCAAGATTCCAAAATTCCTCTCATACATTTGACAGTACTTTGTCCAAGTTCATGCGATTTTCCTCTATCATCATCAATTCTCCTACAAACAATCGATAATATTATTTGAGCACTATTTTCTCATATCTGTACTAAAGAAAAACACATACCTAAGTATACACATATAATATATTGTGTATACTGATATATTATATCAACACTTTCGCACATAATTTAGGAACATTATGAACATCTATCAGATTTATTATACGTACCTAGTCATTGGTAAAATTAGAGATTGGTGTACTACAGTAAACTAGTAGACGTAAGCACGTAAGTTAAGCTTCTTTTACAGGTTACGTAAGTTGGTATTATCAAATCAGGAACAGCAGTGTCTATTGCTTAATTTATGGGTATACATAATGGCATAAACGACGATTTATAACACTTGCGGCATATTTTCAGATTAAATTAGTTTACGTGCTGCAGATAGTTTTTAATTTGTTAAAGAGCAAGGCAAGTTGATACCTATAGGCTTGGTACAAACTCCAGATAGCTGCACCGCAATAAATGCTATCCCGAACACTGCCAATTTTTGTTTCTGACGAAAGAACTGGAAAAAGTCCAGTTGTAGGACTTTGATAGCGGAGAAGTTGCCTTTTGACTGAAAGAATGCAGAATGAAAACTCAATGAAATATCTTGTAAATAATTGCTCTGATGAAAAATATTGTATCTATTTACCAATCCCATAATAAATGTCAAGTTGGCGAACAGTGTCTTCGTAATTTAGATTAAATCCTCTGAGAAAACCATCCATCTCTATATCGCCAACACTTCCTTGTCTAGAACATGTTCGTTTATCGAAGTCTAACATCTCACTAGTTCGTAGACTACCTATTCCTCCTACAGACAACATTTAATAAACACAAAAAAAAGTGGAACAACAAGTTGATGCGGAGTAATGGATCGCTGTACAAAAATCAATTGACCAATTGCAAATATTTATATCCACATTTCAAACTCAAGGTGACCAACTAAATCTTACAAACTCGTCTTTGCTCCAGGCAGAATCGCAACAGATATCCACAGAGATTCTATTTATCTTTCTTCGAACTCTGGAGAACACTTCGCTTTCCCTCAACATAGAACACATGATGAACATGTACTTACTGAATTAGCTAATCTATTGAGCTAAGATTTTGTCTTAACTCACTAACTCACAAGAATAGAATATAATATGGTAGAACGTGGGGCGACTTGATTTTCATAGGATGATATTATGTGTATTAAGTAATAGTGTACATCATGGAGATAACTAATGAAGTATCATATTATGAACATATTATGATATCTTTCACAATTATTAATATGTTACTTTTCTGTACAAACAAATGAACTTGTTTAAGCAAATAGGAGTCGACATTTCCCACAGAAAACGTCCATGACGTCCATGAGAACAGGTCAAATGTACTATAAACGAAAGATAAAGTATATAAATACTGTCCGTGTCCGTATTTACGCAGGAGGGATTTGATTATCTGAATTGAGTATTCAAGACCTGTTATCAACATTATGTATTGTTTAAACTTACCAGGGAACAAAGCAGCCCTTACAATCAGAATACTTCATGTAGTTTTTCAACCCTTTTGTTGGTCTACAGATACTAATACTAATAAGGATATTCACATATCGATAATCCACAAATCTGCAGAGAACTCGCATGAAAACTGCAACATATCATTCAAAAATGCGTTAAACTATCAGAGTGAACCGTAATTATAATGTGACTTCATTCAGGCTTTAATCTTTTCAATAAATATATTCTTGATTCTTTTGAATTTTCTTGAAGAATTCTTTAAGAATCTATGTGAAGATCATATTTTTTATTGGTGAAAATTGACGAAGCAATTATAAGAGCATACTACTTATGGGATTTGATGCCAATTTCAAAGATGTGTTTTCCGTTATAATATATCTTCTGTATTCCTTGGTTGTCTGTCATAAATAGAACCATCCATTCCAACAGCCGCTATATGAAATGCAATGCACATAAATGTAAATGTAACGATGTAAGAATGTGTAATTAATACTATGTTTAAAAAATTAACCCATAATTATTATTGACCAAAATACTAAAGTATTTACTTTAAATTGATGCAGTTCTACATGCAGCTTAATTTCAACTTTTCACGAAGCTCTTTAGTTAGGCATATTTATATAAATTAGATTTCCAAGAAGTTAAGTCTCGACATAAGGAAATTCCATATCCAAATAAATCTTGCAGAGTAGCGATGTGAGTATAGTATATTAGGTACACGAAGAAAACTACTTACATCACTAAAAAACTATTGCCAAGTTCCTTTTGGCTGATGCCTTTAGGTATATAAGTCGTAGGATTTTAAACCAAAAGCTTTGCAAAGCTATATTATAACCTTTTTAACCAAAATGTATTGAATGTATTGTAATAGATACAGACTATTATAATATTGTGCTACCCTTATCTATGTATCTAATATATATAAATTATACATAAACGTAGCACATGCATGGAAAAATGCAGCTGAAAAGTACAATGTACAATTAGTGCAGTGCTGCCTCCATAAAAATTCCCTTGCTTATTTAAATGCTGAAAGTTGCGGCTTTGTTTCTCTCAAGTCAGGTAGAAAAGTTTAAAAATAATCTTTGCATACACCCGACCCAAGCTACACCCTACTGGAATTGTTAATAAGTACTTTACTATGTTAATGATTTCTCCGAATAGAATGCTGGAAATTTCCATATTGACAAGGCAGTTTCCTTTCTAAATAACTCACCAGCAAATACCTGTTTTTTACCACTCTTTTGTCGTTCTTTCTGTACTGGCTTCTCGTGTTAGGCCCATCAATTTAACATTATTATTGAACGTGTGTCTGATGTCCAACAATTGTAGAGTAGGTGAAACATCATGAATTTCTACGAAATAAATTGTCGTATTTTAAGTAAATAAACCGAAAATCCATATTGCTTTCATTTCAGGCTGCATGTTGTATGTACTTCTTATTGTGTCCACTATAAATAACTACTAACTGCAATGCTAATACCTTTATGGGATGTACACCAAAAACCTATGGGGACTTTTTACATGCACTCTCCAAGCATACATAAATAAGAGTCAGTTGATTCGACTACTTGACAGAATCAATAACTGATCTTACCTGACTTTATTTTTAACTTGTTTCAAATTTTTAAACTTTTATCAAAATGTCTCGAATCCAGGTTTGTGTTTTACAATATTTTTAAAACTTCCATCAATACTTACTAGTAATTAAAATTAGGACTAAAACAATTGAATTCGTTTTCACAGAGAAATCATTCATTGCATAAATCCATCGACATTTTTCTGATCTTTTGAATTTTTTAACAGTGTTCGTATATATTCGCATTGGTCCTTGGAGTAATAAGTGCACTACCATTAGAACTTAATGAAGCACCTCCAGAAGCAGTTGCCATTGCATCTTCTGAAGCCGTTGCCGCTCCTGCTCCAGATACCGCTATAATTTCTCCAGAAACCGCTCCGGTGCAAGTACCATCTGAAAATGCTATTGTTCCGACCACAGGAAATGTTCCAGTGCCAGAACAGCCGATTAACCCGAATATCTTGTCTACTGGAGGTACGAGTGTGATTACCCAAAATCTTTCTCCTGGACAAGGAGTGGGTGCAGTTACTCACTACAGCGGCCCTAATGGTGCATCTGCTGTTCAAACTGTGTACTCTGGAACCCTTACTGACAACCAGTTAGCTCAAATTACAGGTAAATTATAGTTCATTGGCTTAGAATGCATTTTAGCTCGTTGCAACCAAATTAACTCTATTGTGCATGTGGACCTGTAATTTCTGTTTCGCTTTTTTAAATTTTTATACATGCATGCACTAACATTCCATTTTCTTTGCAACTTTTGACACTCCAGGAGGGATACTACCAATTCAGGGTGATCTGCTGGGACAACAGATTACAGCCAACGTTATCAATAGTCTTGGACAATCCGGTAATCTGCTGGGACAAGAGATAACGGCTAATGTAGCGAATAGTCTCCAAGGTGGTCTATACGGACTCGGGGATCGGATAAGCAATAGTGTTTTGAATAGTATCCGACAGAGTAATTTGCTGAGCCAACAGATAACTAACAACGCATTGACCAGTGTCACTGCCAGTTTGAACACAGCAGGGCTTCCTCCAACTACAAATCTTTTCGTGCCAAACGCTTACATGAATCCAAATAACTATGCTCAA
>JABASI010005116.1:0-12839 GCA_019776505.1 Tomocerus nigrus | reverse complement strand
AAAAACATGTAAATAATAGCAATGTAATTGTAAATATGATTTACTCCCATTTAGAACGATACATATGTAATTAATAAGAACCATAATTTTAGGACTTTGTTGTGTACGATTCTTATGGGAGTATAATATTTTATATTAATAAATAAAGTAGAATAAGCAGCAAAAAGAGAATTCTATGTAGATACCTAAATATGAAATATAATATTTAAAGCTATTGACCAATAGGATAATAATATGATACACGCTCACTACCTACCTTTCTCCTATATGTAAATGGTCAACCTACCTGCCCACATATAACAACATCCCTTTTAAAACCAGATCGCTGGCTGAGTCAGTTAATCTGACTTTTGAAATAGGAGTAGGTGAAGATCAGTCAGAAACATCAAAAAATGCAATGTTCAATATTTGATACTCTTAAATTGTAAATCAATGAACATAAAATATTATTGGATTAAAATTCATTTTAAAAATCTTTATCCTATAGATATAGGCAATTCACTGTACTGCTGTACTGACTGTTACTCAAATATTGAATGTTTTCATCAATTACTAAATCGAATATAAATATATGTAGCACACACAGCCAGGTTGCGCAGCTGAAAATCAAAAATTATGAATTATAAGACTATAACGTCAAATGTGGTTACAGTTGACATTTAGGTTTCCGACCAACAACCAAAACATAGCCAAATTGTCCACATTTATGACACATTGAACTATATTGGCGCAGTAGACTATAACTATAGCCAGAATAATGAATGACCATTGCGAATTATCAATTATGACTTTTATTGTGAATTAAATGGTCTATAATTGTCATCATTTAATTAAACACTTGACAAACTGTAAAAGGGAGAAAAAAATTAAAGCAATAACGCACGCAACATTGAATTAAGTCATTGGAATCAGAATTGCTATTGTTAATTATTAATTACGCTATATCCGATTACTTTTTAAATGTAGAATGTCAAATTTAAATTATATATAGGTACTTTTTATGACATTTTGAATTACCATAAGTTTTAAGTGTCGAATGTTGACCGGAAAGATGATTTCAGTTGTCAGTTTCCAACCAATGCGTTCTTCTGCCTTCTAAAGTTGACTTCTAATGACAAATGACAGAAAAACCCTATTAAGTACACCTCAAGATGGAATTTAAAAAACCCGAGCCTAGCAGCCGATCCGAATAAAAGAGTGTCTGTGAAAGTATTACAATTTGCGGACTGTGCCAAATTGCTAGAGGCAAAAGTATGAAAATGAAGAAGGTACTCTCACAATATCAGAATATTCAGAAAACTTACACAGAGAATGAATGCGATTTACACGTCAGCCAGTCAGCCTGCTCCGATGTATAGTTTTGTACACGGTAGGAATAGGAGGACACGCACGCAGAAGATCGACTACAAGACCGAAGCAGACCAAATACCTAGTTCCATTGAAAAGTTTATCATTTTGCAAATTGGGTGGAAGGAAGCTCCTCTCAAGGATTTCTAGACAACTAATCTGCAACTGTACCACAAGCGAATCCAAGTTTAGTACTAAACAAACATTTTCCTTCCGTACACATCACGGTTAAGAGTTATGTTACAGAGAACAGAGATAGTTGACAACATCGAGGGCCGGCCGTGGGTATTTAATGAATAAAATATAATGAATCAATGAAGTGATGATGGTATTTACAATTACAAATATTGTACTTTTATGTTACATTTCTGTAGACCAGAGTTAGCATTTGTAGAAAGCAGATACGGAATACTTACTTTTACTTGTGACGACTAGTGTCTATATACTTGTACGAAGTACATTCTTTCGCATTTTTTATACAAAACTTTGCAACTCACATTGGGTGGTGGGGCGGTGGGTGGTATCGATACAAAGACTGCAAAATATGTGGGCAATTATTGACTTATATTAATTTTTGTGGGCAGAAAAATGCAAGTGCACTACATAATTGAAAACAATATGTATATAAGCATGTCACTGCCGGCTATAGGTACCTAACTTAATTGCCCATCTAAAAAAGGCAAGCTCAACCTCCCCTCCCCTACACAACAAACAGTGTTTAAGTAATAATTATTAAGCCTTGCTTACCAAATTACATGCATTTTTAGCAAAAGTTGTCATACAGGTAGTAACTAGTAGTAAGGTACACAGATTACTGTTAAGCGATGCATATACTACTAGTGAGAAATAGTCAAAGTCAGTCACAAGCAGGGTATAGTCCACAAGATTGTTTATGAAATTGCTATTTCGGAAGCAATGATTTTGCAGGTAAATAATCAAAACCCTGCTATATACCTTTTAATGAGATATATTTCTAATAGTTCCATTTCATGTTACATCACAAAAAAATATTACATCCAGATTTTCTTTCAGTACAGAATACATTGCTTTAACCCTTCCTCACATAAACAGGTCCATGGATGGACAAAAATTCTTAAATTTGGTGGTGCGCGGTTGTAGCTCGTCTTATAAACTCGGGATTTTTTGTTATTCACAAGAAACTATTCCTCTACACGTTGGTTTTTATTAGAAGTTATTTGGCCCAGCCATTAACCAATAAGAAGCGAGAGAATGAAATAAAATTACGAAATTTTACAAAATTTTGCGAAATGCTCGAAAGTCTACAGTTTAGAATGAGACGTTCGTTCCATGAACCAAATGAAACGACGCTCGGGCACCAACGGGTCCATCCATGGACCTATGCTATTGCTGCTATTGGCTGCTAGCAAAGCCATTGTTTGCAAGCAGCCAATCGCAGTCAGAGAGTCAGGGTCCGCCACTGGACCAGTTTATGTAGATATGTTGATTTTGACCATTATGTGAGGAAGGGTTAATCCTGCCATTACCATATTATACCCATTGCAAGCTATGTATAAAATGCATTATTTAATTAATTACGAAACTATGTGTACTACAATCTACCATATGAATTCTATGTAAAAAGGAAGTTCATATCAACTAACTACTACTGACACAACTGACAAAGTACATCTAAAACCTAACTAAACCCTTCGACCTATCTAGAACTGTTAACTAAAACTAAATTATTATTATTTTGTATATTATACATTCAATTCGTTTCACATACTGCACGTATTAACACACAAATAGCCATTAAAGACAATTAATTCATAGAGTTAATACATAGCATAAATGTGAAGGGCTATGTAAACGTTGTGGCCCAATGTCCAATACAGAAACAAATAATGCTCATGCCCGCTATTTATTGCTATCCACTGCTTATTGGCTTCTCTGATTGCTAATTGTATATTTATATTATTATAAGTACCATTTCGGTCAATTCTAAAAAAACGACAATTAGAAAAGAAATAGATATACACAAAATATAAAGACATTGAAAAATGGTAGAATTCCCCTGTACGTTCAAAGAACCGATGTCAGTAACTTTAATTCAAGTCATGTCATGAATTAGTAAATCCATAAGCTAATATGACATATATTATTATACACCTGTCATGCCTGTAGAAGTATAAGTATTTATAGTTGCACACTACACGTGGCGATAGAATTTTTTCCCAAAACGACAGTATTAAGAGAGGGATGGTAGGTAATTATTATTGCTCCAGATTGCAATTACTGTAGACAGTTATCAGTAAAATAATTTTACTTAATTAAGGTACGTAGTTCGTACACAAAATATTAACTAGGTATGTTAACTATGAATTGATTTGTTTAAATTGGGCATATGCGTCATGGGTACTTTGTGCACATTATGTACTTTTATGCATTATGCATTTGATTGTGAACGTTAAACTAATAGCAGTTTGCCTATAATAATGTCTGAGACTGTGACACCAATATAATTTGTATAGAACACTTCAAAAATTATAATCGTCATAAATTAATAGATTTCCTTTATCTATGGTCGAACACTATTGGCACAGAGAGAGCAATTCACATTTTTAATTGTCTAACGCATAAGTATTGACAAAGTCTTATTACAATATAAGTTATTAAGTTTAATTATTATCATTGTAACAATATTTTCCATATATAAGGAATAATTATAATGTCCATTGATCTGGGCCATTATTTCCCAAGCTAAGTACGGATTTTTACTTGATTGCTTAGACAAAGAAAAAATATATCTTCCAAGAATAATAATTATGGTTTCATTTACGTTTACATGTATTATTATGTAACCCTATTTACAGTAATTTTTGCATGCATACATCTTAATTATTGTTCCCTTTTCATGCAATATGAATACTTGTCCCAAGGAATAAGTTTAAATTGCAAACATATTATTTTTTCCAAACTAGTAATGTAATCTTAGCAGTACTAACATCTGCAGAGTTGCCTATAATATTTATTAAAACATTGAAGTTCTGGTTTTATTTAATAGTTAAGTGGAAGAAAATGTATAAGGATTTTACTCTTGATACTACTGTAGAGATGCTCTGGCTATATAGGTACTATCTTTTTATGGATTGTAGATGCATGAAAAATCTTTACTTAGATCGTATCATGAAAATGCCGACTTTGGTAACCGGCCATTCTTCCGAGATTCACATAATAACACGAAGATTCTAAGCGCCAAGGCAATAGGTGTCGTCAACCTTGCGAAAATTTCATACATTCAATATTGCAACGTCTCCTCAACTCCCAAGACTTACTATGTAAGGTAACTTTGCACTCACAGGGCATGCAGCATAGTTAACAGAGGAAATTTGCATTGTACATTTTGCTACCACATTTTGATAAACATACAGAGTTTTAATGTGCTTCAGTCAGATGGTAAAATGATGTCAAATAATCCATGACAAATTGTTTTAATTTGAAATTCTGATAGGGGATTTCGCAATGACGGTGTTACTTTGCAACACCGGGGATCGGCGAAGAGGAAAGCACGTCACTCTCGTCAAGTCATGCTCAGTCCTTGCTCAGTCAGTGTTAGACTAGAGTTCGAAGCAGGCAGTTCTTTACTTTGGTAAACTTTACATACCGAATACCTACACAGAAGAAAAACATATACAAAAGCACATAATAAGACCTGAAATTCTATGCATACAATCATACTTCTATATCAGGACAGGAAGAACTAGAACTGGGAATTTAGGATCGGATTGTATTAAACATTGTAACTGGAACCTGCCTGGGGTAACTTTAATTCATTACTGGTATTTTCTCCAATTTTATCAAAATTATTTCAGCCAACATATAGAATTAAGCTGTGAAACACCAAAATCAATGTTATTCATTTACTGAGTTTTTGTTTACATTTACATTTCTTGAGATACTTGTCAAGTAAACTAGTGTAATATTAATTGCTTCAATAATTTGCTATATTTTCTAAATTTTCATCTAATAAGCCTACATTTTATATGCGTTACCTTTTCGCATAAAATTTCTTGTGTATTATTTTACACAAACATAGACATGTACATAAATGTTTATTTTCTTGAGGAAATTATCTATTTATTTTATTTCTTGTTTCAGAACAGCAAACAGTGGGTTCTTGAATTCAACATACAATTAAAGAGAATCGGTAAGAGCTAAACATTTTTATTCTATGAGAGCTACACCCAGAATTTCTTCTGTAATACAAAAACATTTACTTTTTTCAGTAACCCCAGGAAGGATATTTGGAAACTGTTACAAATAACCGATTCCACTTTTAAGAAAACTGAATTTTATTAAGATGTATGAAGAACTGACCTAAAGTTTCTTTTGGTCGTAAAGGAATTCGTGTATGTACCTAAGTGCCGGCAAATTCGATACTAAAATTTCAGTTCGAGAAGAAAGGTGTTCAGCAGAAAAGGGACTGTTATTTAGGAATTAGATATATTATAAGTGTCTATATATCTAGTTCACATCAAGATAAGAAAATTATTCATTAAAGTGCTACAAACCAAACCGTTTTATTGTTTGTGACAAGAAAACTGCTTAAATATCGTGTGACGTGAATTGTTTTCGTGACGTGCATTCGCCGACTTTACTCAGGGTAACGATTATTGTCTTGCTTGAAAATATCCTGTTCAAATTAAGCAATCAGGGATAAAGTGCCAGTGCTCTTGTTGAGTTCTCGATTTGTCAACGCGGTTTCATATTAGCCTTGCTTGGCTAATTTGTAGTTTGCATTTTTTTATTGGATGTTTGGCACAAAGCAGATAATAATTAAGGATCTTAAGACGAATTGTTAACTTTAGCTACATAATGAGCAGCGCAACTACCAACCAAAAGATGTCAACTACGGAGCGGGTTATTAAAAGTAAGTAAAAATTCTTTTTTGATCTTTTGAAACGTTTCGCTAAAAAACATCAGAACCATACCTTTACATTTCACAGTTATACATTCACATTAATCATAAACGATACATCATATAATCATTAAAAATGTATACATAGCTATCTATACACGAAACATTATTTTCATCTTACTCACACATTTGAGTACAATTATGTGAAGATTTAATCATTTATTCCGAAATTTCTATGTATCTACTTCATTTTCAGTAATAATATTATTATTGCTAAAGATATTATAAGTATATGTTATTCTGGAAATGTGCAAATTGTAAGTACATGTAAATAGTTATGCACAAACATTGTTATAATGAACTCATATTTTATCTTTTTTACAAAGTTTTAAGTATCTGAACGAAAATTGTATGTAATATACACATTACATTAGTTTACCATCATAATATGCATACACGCTTCACATAAATGCTATAGTGCTCTATATACATATATGTTGTTATGCTATAATCTGTAATTGCAAAAGTATCTTTATTTGATCAAAGTTAAATAAGATAATTTTCACTTGGCATTGGCATAGCATGTTCGTTGTTTACAAGGTGTTTAACACCACTATACATGATGATTTGAGAAAGAATTTACACTTTGCATCATAAAATATGAAATACGATAACTAATTACGATGAAATCTCTTAAACATGGGATTTTCTTCAACGTGTGTGCCATGGTTAGTATGTGTAAACTTGTAAAAATCTATGTTATCACCATATCGTTAGGTACATATATCCTTGATATTCAGCCACCGTAGGCACAAATTTTTTATGACTGTCTATCTGTCTAATCACCTTGTTTAATTTGTCACCAATTTATCATCATTATCGCGTGTTACTGATTGTGATGTACGTGTTTATGTTTATATAAATAGAATTTTTATGTCATAAAGTTTAAATACTAGTTTTATTTATTTCACATTCTACATCTACATCTGATAATAATAAGTGATGCATATAAATGGGTGGGTACGTATTGTGACTACAGGTAAATCCTGATTTAGCAAGATATTATGCGTTTCCTTCCTATGTGCATGTACGTACATAAGTGTTACGATTTTTACAATCTATTTAAATATAAACTAATGCGACATTCGATTGCTAGTCTTAGCCTTGCTAAGCAATATAAATTCAGCTGAATATATTCAAATTGTCACATGGAAAAAGTTTATGCGACACTGCCCCGCATGTTTAAAGTACACGCGTGTGTGAGCCAATGGCAAGTTCCGACGAGTGCCCAGCATCCCAATAGAATAATATTTCTCGTGTGTAATAAATAATGCATTCCGTCGGAGACAAGATGGGAATTATTCATGTTCTCGGCACTCTGCATTGCAGCGACTAATTTTATGTGGTATATGTCTTTAAAAGTGTAAAAATGATATGTTAAAACCCATGCATATTTAAGGCATAGGAGACATGAAGTGCAGAGGAAGGAAACTTAAATATTGTGACTGTGGTTTATTAAAAACGTGACAATTTTTATAGAAACACATGTAATGTACGGATAGAGTATATAGAGTAACAATTATCATGCAATTAGTTGGCAATTTACGCATATGTGCAACACAATTTTATAGCCATGAATATATAGTTTCTGTCAAAAATAACACGAAAAGTTGATACGTTTCTACTGCAGCAAAATAGTATGTAATTGTTTTTTAAGCTTTAGTTAATGCCTTGCCCTTGTCTACAATCTCTTGGCAATTTTTACCAGCTAAGCGATGGAGGCTAGAGCATTTACACAGTAATCTGAAGGAACGTAAGCAAACTATTAATGTATTCTTAGTGATTTAAACAGCTTCAGGTGTTCTCTTTACTTTAGTTCGGTTCTAAACAATTTGCGTATTCTCATTTACATGTACAGCAGTACAGCCCTACTGCAGCAAAGTAAATAAATATGTTCTCAACAAAAGAAGGTCGAGCCTGGTTTACATTACTGAATTTTAAACGAATACTACTATTATCGTTAGTTTTAGTTTAGTACTGTTAGCATCTACCCACACAATATTCTAAGTAAGATTATTTGTTTCGATTTTGCTAAATATATAATAGCTACACATACATGTACAAGAGTATAGAGGTTCTATGCATGGGTTGCTTTAGTCGAAGGATAGGATTTGAAATCCATGTACGTCTATATTAGTAAAATTGTTCACTCTGTTTTTGTTCAAAGTGCTAAGGTGTATAATATGAACATGTAGATTAAAAGTCCGTATTTAACTAGCACTATAGTTAAAGTACCTATAGTTGTAGGTATTTATTGTCTAGCTTCAATATCAGAATGATGTACATTATGTAAAGATAGAAGGAAAGTTGAACTGGAAGTTGAACCTGAACTGAGCTATACAATAATTGAGGATGAATCAAGAATATAATGAACCCTGCATGAAGATGAAGTGACTTGGTGAACCAGAGTGAAGACTATTTTAGATCTACTGCATGTAATGAACCGGTTGTGCAAACAGAATTTACATAATACTTCATTTAAAAAAGTATCTCGACTTTGCTCTTGCTCATGTGAATATTTGGTCCATTTAGGAGCATGACTTTACTTGTGTGTCGCGATACAGAAGACTAACGTTTAGTTGGACAGGTTGTCTGTGCGTGGCAGTAATGATTTTGCAATAGATGCATTATGCATACGTAGGAGGAGATTGTCCTTTATTTAATATTATTATGTCTTAGACATAAACCAGGCAGGGGAGCCGAATACAAAATAGATTTAATTGACCTGCCGATTTATAGAGCAATTCAATCCAATTACATTCATAATATTATGCCAAGCATGGCGATAGATTTAATTTACAAGCCATGATAAGTATGAAATGCCTAGAACTATACGGTACGTATATAGAGCAGCCAGCTCTGTTCTGCATACTGTTGCTAATTCATTTAATGCCTTCATTTATTCTACATCGATCGTTTCACGAATATGAAATTAAGAGAAAAGGGTGTTTCATAAAAAACATATCTACGATAAATAATTAGATAATACATAAGTATACTCTCATGATGATACTCCTTTGATTGTAGTCATTGCAGGTGAATGTTAAAAAATTTCTTTGAAAAAACTCCCTACTTGATTTAAGTATTAAATTATGTACTTAATGAAATCTCCTCTTAAACATTACTAACAACTAAGTACATACTTATTTATTAAACAGACACAAAATTTGCATTTAGAGAACTAGTTTAAACAGATTAAGAATTTAATTGAATACGTTTCGTATGCAGATTGACTTTTAGATCCTAATTTATTGTGTCTTGTAGGATCTCACAGACACAGCAAATCTTTCCAGTTTCCTCGTACTGCTACTCATTAAATTAAGTGCATCTTCAATTCGGTAAATAGTGTGAATACAAATGCATAGGATGTAGTATTCTCATGAGAATTTTATTATAATGAGGCAATTAGTTTACAGCACCTACTATATGAAGCTAGTTTTGGTAGTATTACTCCTTTCAGCCACAACAAGCCACTATAGCATCAACTAGTCAACGTATGCATTTCTATTGTCATTCTATGCTTTTGCCGTCTTTTGTGAGGCTAATTGTATTTGTCACAAATTAACATTACAAGCAGGGAATTGTATAGAAATGTATTTCCTAATACCTATACATATTTAATTTTCTTATTTGATAAGGGAAACGTAAGATAAAGTACTGACAACCAAAAAATATTATCTAACGCAATGTTAAGCAACTTATAATCAAGAGAAATTAATTGCTCCAGTTAGCTTTTAGCGTCAAAAAAGTACATATATTTTTCATCATTCAACAGAAATCATTTTGCACTCTGCCATGTTTTACTCGCGTTGAAAGGCATTGTAACGTAAGGAGCATATTTGAATTTAAAGAAAATATAATTTTATATTCATCATTATGTATGCAGACAAGTTGACTGGTGGATGCTAACATGCAAAATATTTCCTACCATTCACTAATCCATAGCTATTGGGAAAACGGAAAAACAGGTTGCATACAAACATGAAAACAAGTCAAAGTAAATAGATAGATAAAGTACAAGTTGAAATGTTGAATAAACAAATGCAGACATGCACTGCCTTAACTCTTCTTTAAAGAATGTTCTAGTCGGTTGTATCATATACTTATGTACCTATGTAGTATTTAGTTTGATGCTTCTCTTATACATTAATAATTACCAAACATGGATGAACATTTGATTCCCATCGCTTCAAGCTGCTATAGTAGTAACATTGCACTTTATAAATGTACTGAACAGGTAGCGACTACCGACTACAGCTGAGTTGCTGAAACAGTGTAATGTACAATTGCCCATGTTCATTTAAATTTTTAATCTGTGTTCTACTAATGTCCAATTAGCTTAGCAGTAGTTTTATAAATTATGTCTACATATCTCATTTAAAATCGAAAATTTCCTTTAGATGAATATCTGCTTGGTAAGAATACTACAGATATATTTTACTAACTACAATATTTATGATCCCTAATACAAGCTGTAATAATGGTACTGGCTGCCGTTTTTGGCATTCTTAATGATTTATGATGGATGTGTACATATGAAAGTGCATGCAGTAAGGAAAGTAACCTAAGTGGATAAGCAAACATGCATTAACTTGGCTATATACATAGTCGTCGGATACATTTGTGAAGAGTCAGTTTGAAATGTTGACCTTAGAATACATTGGTGATGGATATAGTATGCATAAGCACAGATAGCAATGGGATTTTATACTTTACTGTTTTCCAATGTAATGCTTCTTTTTCCTCTCTCTCTCTTCTGACTTAAATTCACTTATGCTTTGCTGAACAAACTACTTTAATCTAATAACCTAAGATTAGATAGTTTACATTAGCTGAACCACTCAAAGTTTATGATGATAGTAAGAGGAAAATCTGTCTTTAAGTCTTTACTCTATTGACGTGTTTGTGATAATTAAAAGAAGGAAAACAAATAAATTTACACGTAACTTGCTGCGTTACAAAGGCACAACCTTACAATCCACATTATCAGTCAAGCATGACATAAATCTAAATAATATGTAATCGTTTGGCATATCCCTACACAGAATAATATTCAATCTTTAAATCTTTAGAGTAAGTATGCGTGGTATACTTACTTGTTCCACAGTCTACAACTGCAACTATAGAGGAATAGTATTAAGTAAATTAATAATGGCGAGGATGCATAATTAAGATTTGAAAATATTTTTGGAAACAATAGAAAAAATTACTTACCTACAGTCAAGAAGAAACGCTTATTGATTGGCACATTATTTTGTTGAACGTCAGTTTTTGACAATGCTTAAGCGAAAGTCGTTTCAGGGTTTCGGTTATAGGTACATCTAAACTTGTTTGAATTCATCGGCATGATTTATTTGAAAATGCAATTATTTCTGAACATGCGGTTACAAAGTTGGCAAGTGGGAGACCATGAAGAGTAAACGTGACAAGAGAAAAGAGATTTCTTGAAAATGTGAAGAAATGAGTGAAACCTGTGTATATACGGAAAACAACACATAAAGAATAATATGCTACACGTGCCAGGTGGAAGGAAAGAAAAGGGAACGGATAAACTTTCGCCATATAGGTTACATTCTTACATTACATACTACTTGATGGTTCTTTATATCATAAAACAGTACACGCGGTATACATAAAATTTTAAAAATTTCCAGCCTTGTTTAAAATAGAGGATTTTGAATGGAAAAGCAATCTTTGCCTAACGGTTTTTCTCCTTTGAATATATTGAAGTAAGTAAACTTTCTTTGAGATACTAACATCGACTTGAGAAGTGCGATATAAATTATTCATAACTTTTATCTCTTTCCCTTTAGCTTGTACTCGAGTGAATGTTGCTGCTATATTTGAGTTGGCTTAGAGTGAAAGTCTGCGAGTTTCCTTTAGGATACGACTTTCTCCAGTACGACCTAGTTTTCTCCCACTGTGTACCTACCTTAGACTTATATTAGTATACCTGCCTATTCATGTACACTGTTATACATTGCTAATGATGAGAGAAATTCGAGGGTAATCGTTGCAAGTTGAGACTAGCCAATTTTGCATTTTCCTCAACTATGAAAATTATGTGGAAATTACTAGAAAAGATAAAACCTTGGTTGAACGTCAATCCAAATGGAAACTAGTTATATACTTTTCTAAATCTCTTGTATCCATCAATTTTCTTCAGTGCATTTTATTTAGTGATTGTAAAACGGAAGACAAAGGAAGCGGAAAATTAAGAACAATTTAAAAATCTCATTGTTCAGTGGATGGAAGACAAAGAATGAAAATAATTGTTACGTCTTTTGTTCCAAGTTTTCATTTCGTGATTCCAGGAAACTGCTGTTAAAAGTGAATGTAGTATAAGTTTTCTACTGCATTGAAACTGGGAGGAGGTATGGCAAGTGTAATATACTATATCATAATATTTAACTAATACTCTTACATAGTTTATATATATTTAGTAGATACATACATTATACGCAGATTTAAATATAATTTCCTTTGAGAGAGACGGTTCTGTTGGCTGCAGGCGCAGAAAACGATTTCGTTTAATCTTTTAGGCAAATGAGTT
>JABASI010005115.1:0-12843 GCA_019776505.1 Tomocerus nigrus | reverse complement strand
AATCGTATCCGGCGATTTGGAAATTTTTTTCCCTACTCTTTTACAGGGCATTCTCAGAGCGGGAAAGCCAAGGTTCGAAAAGTGTGTGTTTACAACCCACACAGCCAAGGATTATTTCCGAAAATCTCATTCCAGACAGGCTAGCCAACCTTAATCTCCGAAATATTTGTACTAATGTTGAAACCGTGAACTTTAAGATGACAAGTTTTATTTATTTTTACCTTGCATACCTTATTGCACAGTAAAAAGGCAAAAGGTACCCTTCTTTACTTTTTGTTGCCTTGCTTTTTTACAGAAAAGCAAAAGGCTAAAAAAATTGCTCTTTAGTTCCCTGATAAAACCCTTCATCCTCATTCCTCACGACGTATAATGCAGTGGACTATGAACAACGAAACTTTTGTTCTGGTCGCATCGCATTCAATTCCCAATGCAAATGCCACTCGAGGTCGAGACTCATAAAACCTATTTATTTGGAAACTCACTAGTTTCGCCATTGAGTGTTTGTCTTTACAAAAAAGTAAATAAACTGTTATCAAGTAGGCATTTTTTGAATATGTAAACTAACCATGGGAGCTGATGTGTTCCATAGGTTGATGGTTTTGAGTTGCGATGGGAGAAAAGGAGCGTGACTCATTTTGTGCAAGAACTAGATGGCCATAAATAATTTAGTCTGTTGGATTATGATTTGATTTTGATGGTGAATAGGACGGTGAAGAAATGCGTGGTGCTTTGATTTCTTGTTATGGTAAATGGTTTTAAGATTTAATGAGTTGAGGTAAAGATTGGAGAGAGGAGTAATGGGACTGCTGCTGGTTAGAGTGCGGAGACGGAAGGAGGGCGATGGTACGTAAATAGTAGAAATAAAGGCAGGTTGTGGTAATGCCCGGGACTCAGTAGATATTTTTCACCCGGTCGGTTCACATGTTCAATTGAGCTTGTGCCTGAGCCACTTGCAACGTCTATCGACTGGCAACGTTCTCCAACGCAGTCCTCCCGAAGAACTGAAGCCTGCTGCTTTACATTAGATGAGAGCGAGTCGTTGGGAGTAGACGGAGGTTATATTAACATTACATAACCCACGTCTGTCTAAAATAAAAGACTTAAAAGAAACCACAACAAAACAGAGCAAGAAAGGAAACAAGTCAAAGCGAGCTGTGTGCGAGAGAGAGAGAGAGAGAGAGAGTTGTCGGTGAAAGAGAGCCGAATGGCTAAATAGTTCGCTAGTGGGATTTTGTTTTGTCTTCGTCTTCATGGCTTTTGGCCTCCTCAGTTTCCTTCTCACTCCAGTCACTCGCCTCTCTTCTCGTCGGACAGGCCTAGGTAGGTAAACACCTGTGTAATTAGCGCGCTGAGGCAGGTGGCACCAGCACAGCCTCATTCTCAACTTCCTTGGAATTTCACGGTGGACGAAGTAGGTCAATGTCCACTGCTCTGCTCTTATTCAAATCTGAATGGACTTTCTTCCGATAATCTCATTCCGGTCAAAAAGGTGCGGAGGGAAATCATGAGCATAAAATCTGTCAGAATTGAGAAATGTTGTACTAGTGCAAGTGGAGATTGTAAATAAAAGTGAGACTGGTGACTGTGAGTGGAGGCAGAGAGAGTAGAAAAGGATCAAGGAGGGAGGCAATAAGGGAGAGGTGGTTTAGTGGAGACAGTAAAGTCGGATTATTGAGTGGAGGAGAGGAAGTGAGCTGTTGGAGTTGTGTTAATAGTGACTGGAACTGAATTGCATGGCTAAATGTTCGACTCATGAGTAGTTCATCGCTGGCTCCACTACTCTTGCCATGCATCTGACTTTAGGAGGAGGAAAAGATGATCTGAGGGAGAAAGTTCATTAGATCGTAAAGAATCATACAACAACGATAACGATTGAAATGAACTGAACTGAATTCGAGTGCTCCTTTCTCTCTCCAGTTCCCTTCTTCCCTCTCTCTCTGTACTAACTCTGTCTACTCTGATCTGAGCTGAGAGTTGAGAGTGCATCGAGGACACGAGTCACGGACGCGATCATTTCCACAGCATCTAACATTCTGTCAAGCGAGGAGAGAAAAAGTACAAGTTGTAATTATTATCCTTACGACTATTGCTAGCTAATCACAAGTCCAAGTACTCGGCTGACAAACAACTCCCTCCCTCCTCCCTTCACACAGTGCAACAGCTAAAGCCAACTTGAGCCAAGTTAGAGGCGGCCACAATGAGACACTATGTCAGTGTCTTAACTCATTGTCAGC
The DNA here is from genome assembly GCA_019776505.1 of Tomocerus nigrus. NCBI lineage: Eukaryota > Metazoa > Arthropoda > Collembola > Entomobryomorpha > Tomoceridae > Tomocerus > Tomocerus nigrus. Next base: position 10,609 of record JABASI010005115.1, on the reverse strand, counting down.
TCTGAGTTCAATTGACTGGAGCCGGAGAAGTGGGCAACTTACATCAGAGGAAGGGACACAGTTCAAAGCCATTCATGAACTCCTCTCTCTCAATTCTCCTTGGACGGAGCGAGCTACTTCTTAGCTATCTCGACAACTCTGAAAACACACTCCAGCAACTAATAAAACACATTTCCCACACAAAAATGCATATATCACTTTCACATTAAGAGATAGGTCGCCTCGCCACTTCTGAGAACTCCCTCAACTTCAAAAGCTATCATCACATTTTATTGCAAAGAGCCAAGTGTGCACTACTCCCAACTACACATTATTATTCTTCATTATTATTGTGGAAAATTTGACCCAATTCGAGGACTCAGTGATTATAGAACACAATTCGGGAATATATCTCGGAAGTGGGCTAAATACTTGGAGACACTCCCCTATATATACATAGCTACATAATATTAATAATAATATTATACACTGCTGCTACTACATACTACTACAACAGGAGAGCTAAAGAAAAAGCATAAGTTTTATTAACTCTTCCATATCTGAACGGGACTTGTTTAAAAAGAAAATAAAGATTTGTTATACTCTGTGCTAACTAACAGTAAGCATTGCTGACGACATGTGGACACGTTCCTCTTCCAATATCCGGTAAGATTTATTAGCCTTTCCCAGTTTTATGTACGCTACGCAACTGCACATTGCAAGGCATTGAAAACAAACGTTTTTACTGTTCTGTGCTCCTTCCACTACTTCCCATCGGGACGGGATACTTTTCTTAAAATATCTTCCGAGAGACAACATTGCCAGTTTCAGCTCTGTCGACTACCTAACCAACCTACCTACCTACCTACCTAGATATTTCATTTATCTGCCGTACAAAACATTTAGAAAAGAAAGACTCCAACCAAATTCTCTATACAATAGTTATTAATCGAGAGATATCTGTGGCAGGGGCGACCTGAGTAAATTTGGCTCCCTGCACCAAAATATTCTTTTCTAGTTGATTTAGTTAGGGATTTTGGGATGTACCGGATAGTAAATTCCGTTAATTGAAAAGTATACCTAGCTATACACAATTATAAAAACGTCTCTCGGGCCGGGAGTGGAATATGATGTCTATAATAAATGAGCCAAGTTAAATAACAAGAAAGATATGCACATATTTTAAGTTGACTTTATGACAGATGCGTGGGTCTAATTTATTCACCTCTCTTAATCATTTTAAGTAGGCACACTGTAAACTCTGCGAAGTGTAAACTAAAAATTTGCCGAATGTAAATAGCAAATGAAATAACGCTTACTTACTGTACTTATAAACATTAAGATGGTCTACGTATATTGTACATAGTAAAATAGTAAATACTATTAGTTACGTGTCCTTAAATACGTGTAACCTATGTATTAATAACCAAAGTTGTAAATGGGTATTGTCAGATAACTTTCTACATTATATCAACACTAACATAACGTAATAATACCAATGTGAAACAAAATTGTTCTCATATCGTGGCATATAATTGCTTTGTGTGTGTAATGTGTAATCACGTATTTAAAATTTGTGTGCATACTAAGCCAACAAAATTGCTATCCACCACAATAACGATGTGCAAATCTATCTAATGCCTCCAAACATTAGATTATTGGTATAACTCCATTACTGTTTAATGTGCAATCAGATAATATTTTCTTGTAATGGATTCATGAGACTACACACAAATACACTGTTGTATTGTACGTACCACCATACGTAATTGGGAGGTCGTTAGTTCCATACTTAATCTGTTGTGATGAGAAGCGATAATTAATTTTATAAGTAATTTTATGAGCCAAGAAAATATAATTGTCAATAATGTGTGTAATATCCCATCATCGATCATGATTTGTATAAGTGCTTCATTTGTTCTGACATTGGTACCATATCATCATATTACAAATATTTTATCGAAAGGACAATTTTCTGTAAGCATGCATGCATAATGCATATCTATTGTCAATCATGGTATGGTTTGCTTCTACTTAACATACTTTCAACGGTGATCAAAAGCAATCTGGTTGTAGAGAGTATCGTTGCATGAGTTGAACGAACCCAATAACGCACAAATCGGTTGCCAACAAACTAGGGGTCGTAAAAAACGACCCAGCATAAAAAGTCAGAAAAACTCGTGCCCGATTGTCAACTTCTAACTAAAAACTCTAAAATTTCTAATTTAATTTCGTAAGGTCTGTTCAACAATTTTTTTTATTCCTTTTTGTCTGTGGATTAGAGCTTTGTTAGGTTAGTTCAATTAAAAAAAATACTCTGGAACTGGGATATTTGTCCCTAGGGGAAGTATTAGGTCTGAGGTTATTGACAACCGGTGTACATATTGATCTAATATAAGATCTTATTATAATTAGAATAACAGGTCCGCTGGCATTACTAACTATATAGGTAATGTATTTATATTGACTTAAAACCCCTTAGACTGCAGCGTCACCCTCGAAATCCTCCAAAGGGGAATTAGGCAGGTCATCGTTGACGGAACTTCGACGGGAGGACAGAGGTTTCATGCTCAGAGGAAGGAGCAAGATCGTTTTATCGCAGTATGTTCCTTCGCTAAATGTTTGAGCTAATGACATAATACTAAAGAAGTTATCCTTTGAAGTATGATCTCGAAGCTTCAACTCCCAATCTACCTCTATGCAACCTCCCACGCCCAATGACAAAAAACTACTTTTCGGTTCCCCAGTAAATGCTACTTAAAGACATGTCCATTGCAATTAGTACATAGTGAGTGCTGTATGCCATTTTATCTACATTTTCTCATCTTCCTATGAAAAGCGTATAATTTTCCATAAATATCTATGATTTAAACGAATTAAAACACATTTTAAGACAGATTATTTCTTAAAAGTCCTTAGGATTAGTAATTTTATAACCAAGAATGTAAATTATCTTAACTTTGCATAAAACTAATAACAGCAAGTCGTAACAGATAGCTCGCCCCAGTGTAGGGGACCCCGTAAACCACTTTATAAATAAATGATGTTTCATATATTTTTGCCGAACTCATCGTTGGGGCCATTTTTGCCGAACTCACTGTTGGTACAATTTTTGCCAAACTGGCAAACAGTCGCCATCGTTGTCGGTAGAAAACAGCTTGGAATTTTTTGCCAGCGCAGTGCTAGGCTAAATATAGCATGCCTAAGAATAATATATTCAATAACAAAACGTTATAAGCATTAAAAGCTAGTTTAATCTAAGTATGTTTCTGTTAAAATGCAATGAATATTCATGACGCCATATTATAGCTTCGTATATGTAGTAGCGTTTTAATAAATAATTGCTGATTTTGATTAAGATTTGTAGGCTTAGCTAGTAGTTGAAGAACTTTTGGTTGGTATACATAGTGACTGCGAATAAATGAATTTAAGTGAATTAATTTTAAGCCAGGTTTTGGAAGCAAAAGTAATAGAAAATGCAATAATGTCTGTAGATGTATTCCGTTCCGTATGTTCATCAATTTGCAACACATTAAAGTAGTAGAGTAGACATTTTACTGATTATTAGAAACGGGAGGATCTCGGAAAAGTCGAGTAGTGGGCTCCCTGGAATATTGTTGTGCCCATTTCGTTAGTAATACGATACACTCTGTCAGGACTCTATTTCTCTCTCTTGGGGAAGTACTTTGATAGTGATAAGGTTAGTGAAAAGAAATCCTAACTAACTGATTTTAAATTAAAGAGAGAAGAAATCACATTTTTAAGGAACCAAGTGCCTACAATTTAATTAAGTTGTATCTTGTGATGTACTTTCGTAAACGTAATGTACGTATGTACCTAATGCTTCAATTCTCTGACCTGTAGTAGAACTCTTCTTCTTTCTATAGCGAGAAGGAAATTAAATATTTGCTAAAGGAATAGTATACGTATACCTACAGCGCTGTAGCATTGAGTTACACATTACTATCCTGTAGTTTGTAGCTTGCATTGTAAAATAATAGAGATATGTACCTTTAGTCCTGGTGCATTACTGAACAATGTATGAAGACACTTGAGCAGACGTTTTGTTGCAAAATTTAACACCTGGAATACACAGTAGGTAGGTTCCTAAAAATTTCTATTTCTCTCCCTCCTATCTCCAAGTACATTTTCTTCATATTCACTAAGAACAATTTTTGTGCCTATACTGCCTTTCTTTTTTCTTGTATGCAACAGACAACTTCGCCTCCGCACAAGTCGTGTTGCTTGCTAGTTGCTACCAATACACAGAACAATGCAGTTCGTTAGACATTATCAGTCCTCCTCGCATCAAGGCATGCAATTCTTCAAGCGCATTAAAGCCTATGAGGAATCCATGCTAAGAAATTCACTAGTGCAATATTTATTTATATTTCACAGAATATATAGTAATTTTTCAGATTCTCCTTGTCTCAGGATTTTTGAAATGGTTTTATTTTAAAGGAACGGCATCCAATAACTGTATAGCGACCTACTTAGCGTCCTACGACTGGGAAATCAAATAATTTCTTAAAGATTTCTTATTATATCTTTAAAAGTAGAATGCAAATTAATTGTAGTATTTTGCAGTGTAACAAATTATATTGCCACATGAAAGAAATTAAAGTGTGTGTATTTATATCCTTAATTTATTCATGCTAGCTAATTCCAGATATTTTGCACATTTCTCGGAAATACGAAATCATAAAACTTGGTGACTATTTCTGGAACCCTGGTTATCGCATCACATTCTCCAGCAGCGACTTTCACTCTATCAATTCTTTCTTTATCTGGACCAGTTGTTTGTTAGTGTACCTATGCTACATACAATAAGTAAGTAGCATGTCTTGTCTTTCTGATAGTCTACGCGTGTATGGTATACTGTCCTATTATTTGCCATACGTTTCAATGCTTGATATGAGATTGCAATAAATGTGACTTTAGTTGACCCGATGGCTTCTTTTAAACACATGCTGCAATCCAAGTAAATATGTCTGGCCAGCAGTTACTTACAGGATATACACGTCCCATGCACCAGCCGCTAGAATCCTAGAAAGAAACGAACACAATAAAAGGTTTAAAAGCATTAGCTTTGAGTTTTACATCGCGTATCCCTTGTAGGTTGGCCAATGTTGTGTGAAAATATTGTCTACTACACTCGGACATATATAAATACTGCGGACATATGTACCAGCATAGCTAAAGCTGTTTCATATCTCCACCCTTGTAAGCGATATGTAATATTGTGATCGTTACCTTTATTGGATATGCACAAGGCCCTACAGAGATTGCGAGATTATAATAGAACAGGGGCAGACAGGGGCAGGCAGTCAAGCCACAAAGTCCACATCCACAATCCACACGTGCATCAAATATCATTCTTTTCTCAAGAATGTTTTATGCATTTATTGTGTTCACCGGGGCATCTTTCAATTCAATCAGACTTGAATTGACGTCGAATAAGTGAAAGAAACAGTCTTTTTTACTGTTCTTTCTTTCTCTAGTGCTCTCAGACCTGAGTGATTCTTTCTCTGATTCTCCTCCTATCTAAACTACGGCCACATGAAAACAATTGCACTCAAAACCCTGCTTCAACGTAAAATATTTGGAAATTTAGTTAAATGCATTACACGTTGATTTCACAAATCACATTCACATAGGAGGCGACGCAAATTGAAATATTTGGTTACAAATTTCAAAACTGGAATGTATCCAGATGGCAGCTAATTACCATAAAAAGGAACTAATTTGGGGCAAATGATAAATTCATTTAGAAAAAGATTTGAAAAATTATTTGGAATAAAGTACGTGTCCGTGCTAATAACATAATTGAAGGGTTTGAAAGAATAAAGTATATGGGAGTGACAGTTTGTAACTGTTATTATTTATTTAGTGACTAGATGAGTATGCCCCCATATACAGCCTAGTTGTATACTAAACTTTGACCCAATATGCCTGTTTTCACCCAGATACTTTAATTTCTCCTCAAAGATTACAGTTTTTAACTGAAAAGTTTAATTTTTACAGGAATAATTAAATATTTACACGGATAACCGCTCATGAATTCGAGTTCATAACCTGCTCCCCTCCCCGCATAGGGGGGACCAGGATGGGTGAGGAGTGATGCGGTTTTGTTTAGGATGTTGAAATGAGTACAAATCAGGTCGAATCGAATTTTATCCCCTTTCCTCCATATTGGGTGAAAGCATAATGGGTGAAAGAAGTGGGTCAGGAATGGCTTGGTTTTGTTCGGGGTGTTGGTATGTCTACAAATCTGGTCGATTCCAATTCCGGCCCCTTCCCCTGAAAGGGGGAATTAGGATGGTGAGAGTGAGGACAAATTCAATACATACTAATACTAAGGATGGTTGGGGAAGTAGTTTATATATAATATCAATAAGTTTAACCTAAGAATGGATTTATGAGAAACCTGGATATCTTTGGAGTTCGTCATATAATAAAATCGTAGATTGGTTTGATATTAATGATAATGTGGGTAGTTGGATGAGAATATTTACTTACAAAAGAAAAACTCATTTGTAAATAGTTTGGTACACAACAAAGGAAATATTTTTTCATGAACAGAGTAAGTACCTACATAAAAGAGTAGGTAGGTAAGTAAACAGCTTTTCAACTTTTTAAAACTTACAATTCATAGTCAAAAACCATAGCATTTTTCTTTGCCAAGATAGACCTATTTATTGCGGCTAAAGAGTCATAAATTGGAGGCTTTCTAAAGCAAGTATTCACAGTTTATTTAAAATGGCAATATAACGGCCCACAGGCCGGAAATTTTTTATTCCAAGATAAGCTTAGAAGCATAAGTCCTAGGAACCCAACCTTGATGTTTGCAGACTGCACCTACTGAAATGTCAGAAGTACATTTAGATATAGAGGTAGCCGTTATGAAATACCCTTAGCACTAATTTATTGTAGAGATATAAATTGAGTAATTCATACAAAGAACCTATAAGTAAATGTACTTACGCATACAATAGAAAATTCCGCACTAAGTATGGCGATACCTTTCATGTTCATACCGAACAATAACAATAGGCTTCTACTTAAACAAGACCACCATTGTGACATATTATCGCAATGTGCTCTAACGAACCAACGCAACGTGGAAACCTGTGTAGGGTTGAAATAAAGTGACTTGGGCTGCTTGCACTGTGTGCTTAACTGTCGTAATGGAATAGTAGACACAGCAAAACTAAACTGCTTTCTCTGCCTTGCTGAATGAAATAGGACATTTTTTTCTCTTGTATGCCAAAAGAAAACTACTTAGAAACTAATGGTGCATTCACCATTTAGTTAGAAAAATACATTCTTTCATCACGCAAGTGAATACGGAACAAAACTAATGGCGAATGTATTTAGAAAACAATCATTTCTATTATGGACATGATAAGGCAAATTCATAAAATCTTTTGTGACGCAGTAGACACGAAGTATAAAAATATTCTCAAAACATTATTTATGGCTATTCAGTTTACTGACAATTGATAGTTTTGCAACACGAATCTGTTATTCTTGCTGTACTGCTGGTCGCAGCTGCTTACTGACTTTCATTTGAAACACAATTATTAGGGATAAGTATTAGGTGCCTACCTACTATTATAATATTTTATCAGTGGAACGCAGGCGCAAGGGTTGCCTTGAGTTTCTGTGCTCATTAGGGTGCCGTATGTGCCAGTGTTTCTAATTTTACGGATGATTTCTGTAATAGATACCAAAATTTGCCAATAAATGGGCTGAGGAGCTGGTAATACATACATGTAGGCTGTAGGCCCGATTTGTTGCTGGCCTGCGCCCAGGAGAATTTATTATTTATAGAATATACCCACATCTTATAACAGAGCAGAACAACTTAGGGCAACTCCGAAGTATTTTATGGAAACGTTGGTATGGATTACAAATACTTTCTAAATTGAATATCCACACCTGAAAATCTATTTTAATTGCCAATGATTCAGTTCAGGTTTTTTGTTGTACTTTAACTGGCATTTGATAGTAATTATTGGTTCCTGACCGCTTCTATGAATTCCATTTGGTATACCCAACAGTATTAGTGTTGCTAAATAATTTATGCACAGATTATGTAGCTGATTGTACTTAATTACTACATTGCGCCCAGTTATTACTCTTATTATGACTGTAATATGAATAGTTACTAATGAACTAGTTTTACTTAGTACTTATTGCCCAAATAACATAAACAGCTCTGACATGCAAAATTTATCTCAATGACATCTAATAAACAGTAATGGCTTTAAGCAGGTCCCAAAAATATTAGAATTGTTTCGTCAGGCTAATTTCGTATAACACTAAAATAATGGTCTATTGTAATGCATAAATATAATGTATAATAATACGTATATAGAAGCAGACCACTTGGGACTTTGAGAGACTGCCTACACAGTTGAACAGTAGTAGTAGAGGTGAACCATTTTTATTTTGTTGCTTTAATATAATGAAAGATGAAACAACCACGAAACGGTAAAAGTTATTTTAAGTACAGTAAAGAGAGTAGAGAGTAAAAACGGATAAATTAAGGGGCTCTGAAGTTAGACTTTTACAACAAAAATAAAACTGTTTGCATCAAAGGGACACAAAGCTTTCTACTGATACAGACATCAAAAGGACAAGTGGACGACATTTTTGGCTGATAGACAATTATTTGATGCAAGACAGAGAGACAAGAGAAAAATTATTAGAAATGTTTATACCTAATGGACTAATATATACACATATATAAATGGACTAATTACTCTACATCGATGGTTTATACACAGGAAATTATAGGCTGACCGCTGACCTATCTAAGCACTATTACTATAACCTGAAGGGACTATGTAACATTTGAGTATGATCATGATCTACAGATCTACTTACTATATAGGTATGAGCAGCTTACTTGCAATATGAATATTTTTCTAAACGACATTAATTTACCTTATTACCAAAGGTGGCAAAATTTTGCCATTTTGACTTTAGCTTTTGGTTCTATCTAGGCAAACGGCTTCTCCTTCCAATTTTTTTTACTTGTAAAGATTCTATCTCTCATAAATCGTGGTTGATTTCACTGAATTAAAATAAGCAAAAAATGCACACTTATAGATTAAGTACATACCATGGTGACTAAAGTTGACCAAGCTTTTCCAGGGTTTGAGCCAATGTGGCACAAGTTTGTCAAAGGGTTTCAAAATATGCAGAAAATGCAAATAAATGAATGGATGATAAACAGTTTAGAATAAGATGCAATTGTTAGTTTTCTGATGTATTTGGATGAATAGGCATGTTTTATGGCAATATTGTCCATTTTTGTCCAAAGTTCCAATGTAGGGAATCTAAACTTTATTGGTTTTGTACTAAGTCCCAACAAAAACTCTCACCAGTTCTAGTTATGTGAACTAAACATAAGTCCATTCTGTACATTTGTATTATTCCTTGCATTAATTGCCAAATGAAACCATGTTTGACTAAAAGTTTTTACAACGGTAATATAAGCAAAATCTGCTGGCATACTTTTGCCACCTCGGTAGAAATGCGTTGGTCTAGGTCCAACGTCCAACCCTTGGCATATGACTTTCTCTACTTTCACTCCAAGTCCTGAATCTTTAACATAAGATGTACTATAAGTTGGACAATATATGTAAGCAGTAATTATCTGGCATTAGAAAGTATCGTGTTTGTTTTTTGTGTATGAAAAGAGAACGTTATTATCGATAATTATTGTATGAAAACGTCTTTAATGTCTTTAATCTATATTCTAATGTATGTATTCATATTGCAATACGAAAAAGCAGGTTATGCATGGAGTAACCCGTTCTCTCCATTCGCATAGCACGCCATTAGAGTAAATAAGTGTGTGTCGGTGTGTTATTCCTGTTTTATGAATAATTTATGGCGCAAAACATTGCGTAAATAATTATTGGTTGTATATCTCACATATCATTTAATGGCTGCTACGGATTTTTGGTGGACTTAATCAATCCAGTTTTGGACTGTTGAGATTTCTTATAGGAGAAAATATTAAATCAGCGAGGGAATTTTATCTATATGTATTAAAGGTGACGGCGACACTCCTACTATAAACGTGAAACTCTCGTCAAGACTTTCACTCGTACTCACTAATTATAGTTTAATGTTGAGCTAAAACATACGTTTGGTACTGGCATTTACCGAAAAAGGGAGAATGTGTCCAAGTCGCAACGACGAGCGGCTACTATTTAATTACACACTAAAGAACGCTAACTGAAACATTTGATAGGCATGTGTGGGTCTGATACGAATACCAATACAATAATCTTCCGGGACGTTTAGGGACATCTTAGGAGTAATGAAGTAATACCATTAATACTTACGTATAAAAGTTATTATGTTTAGTATTCTTTAAACAGTAACTCAGGTATTGTATATTTTTAATCAGTGCAGCCATAATAACAAACGTTATCGCATAGGTACTCATAATATTTTATTAGACAATACATGACATACATTTGCATTTCGTTAACAGAATGTAGGAAGTCATAAATCATTTACCTGAATATCGAAACTTTAAATTGAAATACTATACTAATGATTTCTTAAGGTATAATTATTATACTTCTCAGTTTTACACGGACATCAC
>JABASI010005114.1:0-12849 GCA_019776505.1 Tomocerus nigrus | reverse complement strand
CTGCATGATATTATGATTGTAATTATTATCATACTATAGTTTCCAAGTTGCAGTTCATAAGAATATAATATATGCGCTGATTTTACATTATTTGCAGACTTGACATATTTATTAGCATTAGCTCTGCATTTGTGGTAGGGTACTAATGAATGATTGTCACATTGTCAATTATCGAACAAATAATGATGTAGAAAACATCACTTTAAATTAAATAATTGCTAAAGAACAAACCTTTATAAATAGGTGTGTTATTATTATTATGTATGCAAATAGTGTATACACGCAGACAGACACTTAATGATTAAATATGTGTTTACATCATTCAAGATCAATATATAAGGAGTGGGATATATAATTTGAGTTATTTATACAAATAGGTATGTTTCTCTGTTATATTATATCAAAGATGGAATGGGACATAGGGGTTTGCTAAAAATGAAAGTAAGTCAACTTGAATTGAATGAAGAAGGTGAATGAAAAGCAATTAGCTGTGTGATGAATTAATTTCTGTTGCCAAAATTAAAAATTCATTATCAGCTCACATATACTATATAAACACCTTTAGCACTTAGGACGTTAGGACTGTATGCTGAGATGTGGTTTGGTAACAATAGCTAATAAGAGATGTCCTTTGGCCACCACGAGCTGTCACTGTCACCTCATAAGCTCAGAAAATTATTACATCCTAAGTGCAATGTAGCATCTGTGACGCAATTACCCTATCAAACTATCAATTCAGAGACACTGATGCACAAGTCAATTGAGATCCTTAATGTTTTGATTGTTATAGCACTACCTGCTTTCCATTGCCTCTATCTAATTTTAATGGATTTAGTAATGAATGTTGTGCCATTAGTTTTGCATTTTAAATGGCACAAAGTGCGTATACATAGAAATACCTACTATTGTTGCGAATAATTATATTTATAAAACAATCCATCTATGTAAACATTATCTGTTTGCATTGTAATTCTAGCATGTGTGTTTGCTGCAGAATCTATAAACTTTGCAAAAGTATGCTTATATCCTAACAACTTAATTTGGATGTGAAAGATCGTCCTCGTTGATGTCCTTAAATGGAAAAATATTATATTCCTTCATTTAACTCTGATCTGAACCATTTACAGTTTCCATATAATATTATGCTATCTCTCTCTGTTTACCTTAGAAAGATGGATATCTCCATTGCATACACGAATAATGAGTCTATTATTGTTTTTTATATTGTTCAGCTTTTCGTTTTCCGTGCAGATTCTACACATTCGTGATAATGTTACCGCTTATTATACTAATTAACTTAAGTACGAATGCATAAAATTATAAAACAAAAATGTAGCTACACGTTTTTATTCAATTTCTACTGCAATTCTGCACAGTAATAGCATAACAATGCTACTGGCTACTGATGCGTCAATATTGGCAAAACGGAAAGGTATAAAATTCTTCCATTATATTGCTGTGCTGGCCCCTGGCCATTGTGTCCTATATAATTATAACTGAATACATAATGTAGCTCAGTTCATGGATAAATCTATTCACAACATTCACAAGCAGAGTATAGGCTGAGGCTGCTTTTAGAGGACTTTGACTATCTGCGTCATTCATGTCAACCAGTCGACTCAGATTAATTACATGCAATATGTGTGAACACGTCCACATCGACAATTACTGAAATAACGCAGCTCTTTTGTCACTATTTAAACAACTGTCATTTATTCCTTGAATTCAATGTGTAGGCACTACATTCATAGCAAACCTTTCAAAAGGGCTATTGCTGAAGCTAATAAAATTTATGTTACTATATTTTACGACTACACACTATAACTTAGGAATTTTTCGAAGGAGATGCTATATACCTATGTACAAATAATGTATTATAGATTGTCTAACCTGTTGTATCACTTTATGTCCCTGTATATAGGTATGTGATCATCTCTTCTCTATATTACATTAGGTACAGATATTTTACACTCCCTACACTTGTAAAGGTTCTTTAAGTTCTTTTATAGAAAACTTCTGCTGTAATTTAGCCTGCTATGATATCCAGACGCGGCCAAAACCAGAATTTAACCCAAACTCTACAATTCGTACATTCATTATAAAATGAAGTCTATTAACAGGGAAAATGACGCAGTTCACTCCATAATAAGTCGCTATCGTTAGCTGTCTAGCACCAAATACTTAGTAATGTAATTTATATGCATTCATTTTTGTCTCCAAAATGTAGTGATACATACTTTATCATACGTATAATTACCTAGTTAGATGTGGTACTTATCTTTTGCTAGCAAATGTGTTACATGGAAAGCCCGCTGCTAATGACAATTTACGTGGGACATGTGGCATTTGAAGCTACATTGTAATTTTTGTTAACTTGCGTTTTAGACTAATTTATTTTAGCTCAGGATTTTCGTGAGAGGTCATACATAGTAAAATTGGTAATGTAGCTGCCAATGACGAGTATTTTCCAGTTGATATTTTATTTTTGATTCCAATGAATTCCTGCAAGTTTAGTGACAATATTCGCAGTGACTCTAATGGAAATGAACACAATCGTCGGCGATTTCCATTTCATTTTCCTAAGTTCTTGACGACTATTAAAGCTAAACAGGTATGTACGAATAAAATATCATCCGTCCGTACTATTTAGTAGTAATTTATTAATGATGTGCACAGCATGATACATTTACTTGCTTAAAAGATTTGATTTTCTAAATGCGTTTTAGAGTATGACCCTTGAACCTTAATTTTTCATGAATGAGAATAAAAGACTGGTTGATGTTGTACAACGTTGCAGTACTACCTTGCACAGTTGTTTGTATCTGAGAAATTAAGAATTTTAATATTTATTTTCATCTCTGAGTGGCTATCTGGATTCAAGTGATGCGTGGATGGACTTAATTTTGAATGTAGTTTCCATTAAAGGCTATGTCCAATGCATTTACGTCTTTTCGCCTAATTTGGACTGTTAGATTACTTGTGTAACCTTTTGCCTCTTGACGTAATTTAGTATCAAGAAAAAATACTGTTCATGGCTGAGCAACTTATTTTAATATTCAGTTTTCAATGTCTAATTTTTATAACGCAATATTAGGAACATAAAATTTAGATTCTTATGCAATCCCTACTAGTATATTCCCTGCTAACATTTGGCATACCTATCGGGCATAAGAAATATGTTAGCTAGATGTAATAATATATTTTAAAGTATCACGTAATACGTAATACTTGGCCTGCAACCTGCAACATGCCTGCAATGCAAATACCACCACGTGTATGTAGTTGTTGTGTCCAAGTTCATTGTTTGTCTTTCGGCAGCATTTTTATTCGTCTCAAACTATTTATCGGCAAGATAAACTGAATAGTAAGCAGATTTTATTTATGCTGCATATACTAAATCAAAAACATAATTACACTGAACAATACCCACAATGACACTAATTATGTCCATGTCAAATCTACTTTTGTTTCTGCTTATCTTTCCTTTCGGCGAATAGTATCAGCGTTATAATTTGTATGGATGTATAAATATTTTAAATGCATGCAATTTGTCTATAAGTAATTCAACATTATTTATGCATTGATTTACCTTTACTAATTGCATAGGTAATGTCCCGGAAGGAATGGCAAAGAGAATGTAGAAAATAAGATACGTAAGGCAATCTACGGTGCTCTTTTGCCTGAAGTAAACTGAAGTTATAATAAGTATCTAAAGTTTTAATGTGTATTTTCGTACCGATTTTACTTATATACTTTGAAACTGCGTTTCACATTCTTATGTGATAAAAGCTGTGTTTCAAGATTGTGTTAATAAATTCCAATTACTAGTAATATCAAGTATTTCAGGATTTTTATTTCTTGCTAACAGCAAATACTTGATTTACTTAGGGATTTTCCACCTTTTGGCAAAGCATTTGATTTTCCCGTATGGTTTCAATTGGAAATGTGTTACAGGGATTAAAATGCATGATGCACACTGAGACTTGACTGTATGTGCAAATGGCATGTAGCAAAATGTATTGGTAACTTGTATTTACATATCACTTACCTTGAAATATCACACGAAAAATTTCGCAGGGATATAATATTTCCTTAACTAAGTAATAGTAAAATCAAAGTAAGAAAATATTTTAATGAAATTCTGATACTTGTTTGCTAATAAAACTTGCTCATGTTTCAGCTTTAATTCAACTAAGGAGTACTTCAATTTGAATCATATACTACGTAATTCGTAAGCTAACATGTACCACGTGCATAATATGCCGTGTAATACATATATGTACCTACATCTTTTTATGTTAATTGATGAATACGCAGGGCTATTATGTAATAGCAGGCAAGGTACCTGATAAAACCATGGAAAATGAGTTTTTCTGTCATTCCAAACCAGTTTTGAAATTGTTAGCACTAAGTAAGTGTTTTTTGATGAGTACTACTTAAGTTCCTAGGCACAGGTAGTAAGTAATCATTAATATCATGAACTTTTTGGTATATACAGTATTAGTCTTGATAATGATATTAAAATCAGGTACTAAATGATATTATGTGCTTGTAGATACATTACACTAATCAAAAATATTAGGTTAATTAGAACATTCCACTTACGATTTAGATGTTGACAGTCGCAACATAATACAATAGGAATCTTAAATGTTAATCATGTTTCGTAATTTTTAATGAACTGTTTGTAGGTAGGTGTATGCATCTGTAATTTACTATTGGTGACAGTGTAACACATTACAAACGGATTGAATACGGTGGAAGGGTGGGACCTATCTCTTAAAAAATGAAACACGCACAAAAAAAAATGTATCATTAGTGACAAATAAGTAATAAATGTTAAATATGCAGACGAAGGTTTGACCCAGAGTGTATAGAGTAGTTGAAATGACGATTTTGCAATGGTTAAAAAATCATAATAATGAGATTCATGAATGAACATATGGACTTTGTGTGAGCAAAAGATGTAAACCATACCTTACCTAGTTGCCTGACCGTTATATGTATGTTGTTGTGATTTATGACTACAACCCAAGAAATAATTTTGAACAACAATAGCATTTGGAACGTTGTAGACTGTTCATCAAACATTTATTGCACATTAAAATATTCGGTAGGAATAAACAGAACCCCTTGGAATCTTCTATTTTGCATAGTCGACAACATAGAGTAAGTAAAACAAAAACAACTCCTTAAAGTAAACTTGTGAGAAAATTCTCCTTTCTTGGAATGAATCTATAGTGTTTGCAGTCAATAATAAGTAGCTATATAATATTTCTTCTATTTTGTGTGCATATAAAAAGCATGTTTTGTTGCTTAGTGGTTGTTTAAGTGTCTATAAAAAAAGAGGTCGGAAGGGAAAAGGAAGTCCAGGAAGTAATGCGTAATCTCAGCAAGTTTGGCACACGAAAGGGAAGAGAAGACAAGTTCTACTTACAAAGGAATGAGCAGTGTGTATAGATAAGCATACGAATTAGAATATATATACAGTTATTCATGTGTGTTCGAACAGTAAACAATGAGTGAGCAGTAAACAAAATTGTGAATAGTACAGGAAGTATTTCATGAGCCACCATCGGTGACAATCGACCTTCTAATTTTGACTAGTGTACCTACAGCTCTCAACTCAAAGCTATAAAGGGTTATGTCGAAATTAAAATGTAAGACTCATGGTTGATATTTGATACCTAAAGGTTCCAAGGCATCTTATATATTTCATTTTTATTTTAATTGCAGACACAATAAACAATTCGTTGTTTATAAGCTAGGAGCACACTGTCAATAGTGTCACTATATTTAACATATTATTTGCATGTGTGTCTAGATGTTTTTTCTGATAGAAAATATTATTTTCGTCGAAACAATTAACCTTCTCTAATTTTTCGCCTAAAATCTCTATGTGTCCTGGTATAAAAAATATTATTGGGCTCGGTTGCCTTTATAAGTCAGAAGAAATCAAACTTTAAATGGAAATATTATGAACACGCACTTGAATATGGGGAGCTGTCTCTGTAGCACCTTCAAATGCTTAAACGGATATACATTTCCATTAAATGATTATTGTCCATATAATCTGTGTAGTTGAGGATTCGAAAGAATTGTTTTGTTTGACCTCTTGTAAGTTTTACTTGCTGACAATTAGTAATGTATACTATGTTTGAAAAGGCTTTATTCCTTATTAAACTATTATAATAACGTATGGGCATTTGGGCATATATATACTATAAGAGTAAAATTAATATAAGTTTCATATTATGTATAGAGGAAAAAGTGACTAATCATATATGACCGTCATGAATGACTCTCGGCGTACGTAATAGAGTGTAATATATCATGCATTTAAAGACTGGCACTTTATGAATAATGAAGTTTATAGAAAGCTCATTTAATTTCAATTTTGAGGGTCGCACTATAACATACAGTGACTGAACGTTCGTTGAAAACACCTATGCTGAAAAGGCAACATTAAACTAAACTGAAATCTTCTCCGTAGTGTCTCATGAACATTATAGTAAAGAATGAATGCTTTAAATAAGGAGATTTCTGAATAGATATATTTTGCCTATTATGGCATATAGAAGCCTAAATATACATATACAGCAATAGTCATTATTTATTGAATGCTAGGAGCAGAATCTATTTGTAGTTCTTAATCTTAAGAGATGTAGACTCTATAAGCACACAGTGTAAAGTAAATTATTTGTGTAGGTACCTACTGAATATGCATATATCATCCAAAATAATGGTAGAAAAAGATCAACTTTAAAGAACTGGTCAAAAGGGCAGTCTAAGAGATAGGGGATGGCATTAAATTATAACTTGGCTCTATAGTCACTCGACACGAATATCATCAGATCATAAAGCCGGCATGGAAAAGAAATAGCTATAGCTCTTTCTTTCTTTATAATTAACTGCGTTATATGTTACTCAGGCAGTCTCTTGTATTTTTTATAATTTGCAATTCTTATCGTCAGTAAGTCATCCAGATTGCACAGTGGTAGTCACAAACTTGATAGTTTCTCATGTTAAACACTCGTGTTTGCTCACATTTATTGATCTGTCGGTCTGTCGGTGCACTTAGTACTTACACTGTAGTCAATTCCTTCAGTCTCATTATTAGCCAAGTCAAGTCCCAATCATTTTACTCACATCATCTTACTCTGCTGCCATCACCCAACAACTAACTACCTAAGCAAACGAACGAAGAAGACAAGATTTTTAAAATATACAGATAGTAAATATATACACAATATCTTTATTGCATAGCTATAGACAAGTACGTATTACGTAGCCAACTATTTGTATTCACAGTAATTTTATTACATTTATAATATGCAATAATTTTTACAGTGTAGTACATTAATCGTATTTTTATTTTCCCCAATTGCCCGCATCCTTACTATATTAGATTAGACATACATAATATCCCTAATAATAATTATACCTCTATACATACATATTAATATTATCATTTTGCATAAAATGATTTATTCACTGAATAGTTTTCATTTTTTGGACTTTTTTGGACATTAAATTGGCTTACGTAAGCATTTAAAATTACTTACCTACCAAAGCGAGTAACAGGATTTTTAATACTTTTATGCATTAACTTGCTAATTACGATTATTACTGCGTACAATAATGTTTACGTGCCTTAGTGCAGACATAGTAAATGTGTAATTTTATAGAGGTTGAGCCATTATCCTCCAGTTGGGTTTCAGTGCGAAATAAAAAAATCCAATAAAACTATTTTGCACTAAAGGGCAAAGGGTACAAAGATATTATAATTTTTAATTTCCTATAATAATATAGATATGTATATCCTATATAATCTGACTACGGGGCTGTATACTGTAGGAATCTCCAGTGTGGTTACTTTTTACGGTCAGTATGTACATTCTGCAAAATATAGTTGAAGTGGAATAAGGAAAGATTGGCAAAATATAATTCTTGATGCGTGCAGGGAAACAAAGTTAAGGTGTATCGTGTGTGTGTGTGGTTAATAGCGTGTGTATATGAACTATGATATGTAGGTTGTTAATGATTTTCAGTTCACAGACTAAAGTTTCTTACAAGTTCCATCGGCAAGATAGAGGGAATGTTTTGTAGCTACGCTGGTGGCTGGTGTTGCAAAAGTGAGATGTGTAGAACCAAGTTTTTGCAATAGTTCTAGTGATCTAGTGTGGAAGTGGAAGGTGAGATCTGCAAGAAATTTTAGCAGCAAAGTTGGATCCTTTGCTGCAATATTGCAACAAACCATAGCTCATGGACATAGCTCATAAGTTTATGGACTCATACAGTAAACTCTCTTTGGGGGTAGAACTGGAACCGAGACTTTTTATTTCTTTTCTATGTTAGGATATGATTATGTTCTGAACAAGTCCAGTAGTGATATATTTGTAGTTATATAGTCGTTTGTATGAAGTTGCTCATGAAGGCGATCAAGATAATACACCTTTAATTATCATGTACATATAGTTCGAAAAATATTCCTAGGATTTGTATAAAAGTTGAATAGGCACAACAAGTACACAGCAATACACACAACAGTTTACATTTTCCTATGAGCACTTAATCATTTCAGTGTTAGTCCACGGTAGCTGCATGTATACACCTGTAATAGTGGTCCAACCACTAGTAGTGCTCAAATCCTCATCTCTTCTCCATCTTCAACAAAAGCAGCATTAGCATCCAGTCCTATTAGGTGTAAAAACTAAACAACAAAGTGGAAGCTACTGAACAGACGAAAATTGTTGAAGCGAAACAATAATATGAGATCATACTCTTCTTCTTACATAAATAATAGTTTGTGATTATACTATTAAAAGCGTAAAAGATTAAAGATACCTACCTACATATACGTACGGACATTATCTTTAGATAGACAAAGAAAATCACAGTTCACTTGTTTTTCTATTTTCCAAATGTGCATGCAGTTTAAAATTTCACTTGCGTAGCTAATCTATTTTTATACATACGGATTTAATATTACTATGTATACTTATGTAAGCTGAAATCCTTATTATTATCTAATCGTAGAGGATTATATCATTATACCTGCCAAAATTGAAGTGAAATATAATTAGAGGCTATTATTGTGTACATGGAGTGTAGTTAAAGTTATTTTCGACGCATCTCCGGAATCCTTATCTCTTTCATCTCTCTCAGTGCTAAATTAATTCAACTGAAAACTGACGGAACTCGAGATTTTTATCGGGATTTCGAGGACATCCTTATCTCTGTTCTTTCTGTCTGGTTTGTTTTACTCAGTTTCTCCATTTTATATAAAAATCACAGCTCCTACTTATCAATTTGTAATTATCCAATTGTAAATTTCTGCTTTCCAGTACGCGTTGTTGCAGTAAGTACATGTTTCATGCATGGTTTTCATTTACCATACCCCAGAAAATGTTAAATCCACTGTATATGTGTGTAAAATAAAAATATACGTACTTAGGTTAAGGTTAATACTTTCTGGAAACTATCCAGTGGAGGAGTTTTCAATAAGCATGTGATATGCACATCATTTCAAAACAAATATTAAATTTGACCTTTCAGATGTATTTATTTTCTTTGTCAATGTTTTGCTATTTTCGAACCCATCCTACTACGTCTTACTTTCTTATATAATGGGTCAAAACTATTATTAGTCTCTTGTGGTCTATTATTATTAACAAAGAGTATTCCATATAAGAGAGATTAAATTTTAATGCATTCGTATACATTTTTAAGGATGGGACTGTTTCCAAGTTGTTAGTGTCAAATTTTTCACAAAGGTTTAATATTTAATTAGGCATGCTAAAAATACGTTATAAAATATTGAAACGCAACTACAGTACTAAAATTAAAGGAGTGACCATTGGCAAACATTCAAGTAATCTAGTCTATGTGTTAACAGTGTAACTTATTTTTACTAGCCCATACAAAAGAAAACCTTAAAAAATTTATGTGAGAAAAGAAGTTAGGATAACCTTTCTTTGTGTATAGTAACCAACTTGATATGTTTATTGGTCTGTGAGATAAGTAGGCACATAAAGATAAACTCTCAGGTTAGCTCCACCACTTGTTTTCATCCATCTTCGTTAGTTGCTTGTTACTTACCATTATTTAGTGTCTGATATTGTATGGTAAAAAATAAAATTGTGTGTGAGGAATAGTAAGAATATTTCTATGCATGAATATATACATTCTCTACATGTTTGCACATATCGGTATTTTCAATGTCAAACAATATTCAGTGGATGGCAAAGCTCTTCTGTAGGGAAATTTACTTACACCAGTTACACCTAATAAATGTGAGAAAGGCGGAGCTTTTCTGATTTTGTTAGAGTGGTTTCAGTTTACTTTATTCTACTGCACACAAAAACATTTTAGTTACTTTAAGATAGTCAAATATACAGTTGGCAAATAAAAAGACTAAAATAAATATTTGCTAATTTTCACCTTTGATGCATCTGGTTGTATCTTTGTTTTTTCTCAATCTCTGTTACTGCGATTTGGTGAACTTGTCCTGTCCAGTTCAGTTTAGTAGAAGTATTGCTAACAGTTGTCACATTGTTTTACTTGTGCAGTGCAGTACATAAAATGAGTTGAAGGACAATATAGTATAGAAAACGTGCTCAAATATTTACCGAAAGTTTTGTCACATACTATACTATACTGTGAGGCTTATTCAATATCATTGTAATGTAGGTATACTTAGGCTTTTAATCATTATAATTATTAGAATGTGGGTTTCCAATAATTCTTAAATATTACATTGGTGAGAATAAACACTTTAGAAATTGGTATTCAACATTAAACAACAATCCAGATATCTTGAAACAATTCAAGCCATTTCACAATCAAAGAAATGTGTACCGAAATAGAAAGTAA
Source organism: Tomocerus nigrus (assembly GCA_019776505.1). Classification (NCBI taxonomy): domain Eukaryota; kingdom Metazoa; phylum Arthropoda; class Collembola; order Entomobryomorpha; family Tomoceridae; genus Tomocerus; species Tomocerus nigrus. The sequence continues at coordinate 1,974 of JABASI010005114.1, read as the reverse complement.
TCAGTTATCTTTCAATTGCACGTAACAATACACTGATAAGAATTTTGTTTATTAAATTAGCTTCGGTGTTAGTATTTTATGGTACTGAGTGATAAAAAATTATTTGACAGATTATAAGTTTGGAGTCCCGCGACAATCAATTGACTTTCGTGTTTATTTATCGCACATACCATGACTTCTTGTAACTTGAGCAAATATCTACAGGTATAGGTACCCAACCTTAAAATCTTAGTAAATGTGAAGTATAGTGTCCTATTACAATTTTATGAACTGTTCGAATGGTAAAAACTTTGATTTAGTATGTGTCATAAATGCATGATCCATGCAGCTATTCCAAAGTCGGGTCGGGACGTGGGAGTTGGGACCTATCCTTTTTTCATGTCACCGGCACTATTTAATCTAAATTAGACTTTGATTCAAGTTGTTTACAACATTTTTGCTATCTGCACTCTATATCCCTCTGCAAGTGTCTGTCTGACATAACAAAATCTCTTCATTATCCTAAATCGGACAATGTCCCAATCATTATTATGCGTACATAGTACTCGAAATTTTTATTTGCTTTTCTGTATGAATCCTCCATCTTCAAGCGTAAGTAAACTGTTGGAAATTCTGGCCTGACTGACGAATAACATTTACATGGGGCATGTACTGCTGTTATGCATGATTTAGATAAAAAGCTTGTAAATAAGTACCGATATTTTTATATAATTATGTTTTAAAGTTATCTTACTTAATATACTGGCTTTGACGTTCAAGGGGTTAAAGAGCATTTTTAAGCTCAGGAGATAGTGAGTCATAGTACATTCAAAGAGTGCGTGGAATGCTGGACAAGAAAATAAATTGGCTTACGGATAGAGTGTAACTTTTATGGGAATGGGAAACATTGGCCTATATTTCTCACCAACATCAGGCTAGAAATACGTAAATGAATAATAAGTAAAGTATATTATAATGATTATGTTATGAATATCCTACGTATTATATTTAACATGCGATTAATGCGCATTAGCAATATATTTTACGTACTAGTTTCAGACTGAAATACATTAATATTGTTCCATAATTAGAAGCTACAAAGATTTCCAATAAGATTAAGTGTAATAAGTTCAAGGTGATCACAGTGCAAAGGTAATAAGATTAATACATAATATGTAGGTAGGTATGTAATATGTAATTGTATACACATGTTACATTTTCCAGAAGGTAATTAGTATAGGTCCTATAGTATTAGATTCAAAAGACTTAAGTCTAATTATCTGTAATGGCTTATTATGCAGATGTAGGTAAATGGACTAATGATGACGTAATTGCATAATCTGTGTTTACTTGCAATTAGCTCATTCTTCATTATGATATATACTAGAGTAGCATCACATGCAATGCGTTAGTGACCATTATGCTGATTGAATTTCAGTTCAGTCATCTACATTTTATCTGTATGAACATTGAACAGTAAGTGTATTTGGGAATAGACACAAAAATAAAATGTTTGTAGGCACAAGGTACATCCCTACAAAAATAATACACACGTTGCAATTTACATGCATTTTACATTAGTTAGTAGAGAGATAATAAATATTTGACGTACCCAATGGGATTTAAGCGATATGAAGAACGAGATAAGCCCCTATCACAAAGTCAAGAGAAGACAGTACCAAAATAACCGAAATAACAATTTAGACAATGAGTTCGTGTTTTTCATTAGCAGTTATGAAATATAAAATACAAACAGAGACCGCTTGCATATAAAAACAATAGTACAAGTAGATGCGATAGAAAAAGTGTCAAAGAACTTGTCATGTCCTGCTTCTTCCCTCCTATTAGTATGTATAGCATGCAGTCTTATAAATAGAGGAGTTTCATAATTACCCCAAAAACTTAGACGAAAACACGATAGACATAATATTTCCTGACAACCATGCCCACAAAGTACATCAATCGAAAGGTCTCTAAAAGAGCTTTCGAAACCCA
>JABASI010005113.1:0-12852 GCA_019776505.1 Tomocerus nigrus | reverse complement strand
ATGCATGCATACGCAACTTACCATTTGTACTACTGTACGAAGTACGAGCATACAAACAAGTGATGAGTAAGGATGAGCAGGGAGGGAAGGAGGACGAGGAGCAGTACCAGAACATTAGACTAATGTAATGAATATTACGACGAATTACGATATGTTCAATGATTGGGAATTAATATGCTACCTGATGATTATAATTTAGTTTTAATTTCATTGAGAGCTCTCATTATCCCAATACAAATGAAAATGCCAAGCACCTATGATCATTTTCTACAATATTTTCAGTTTAATATATGATATGAGTCCAAAATCAAATGAAGGATATCACTTTGTATAATCTAAGATCTTAAGTGTAACATGCAGTCTAAGTCTAGATGTATTCTGAAAATTGGCACTTATTACATAAACTGTCATAACAGAATTTCTTCATGTCAGGTCATCATATTTTTCCATAGATCCTTTCTTTAGAAAGATAACGTACCTATTATATGGATGTACCAAACTACCAAAGCAATCCTTTACTGCAGGCACCATAATAACTTTTTATTAAATTGCATTTCATACAGCAAGCTACATCAAAATATTGTAAATTGTAATAACTAAACTACATAATATACCGTTCGAGATAGCCTAGATTTGATTTGATACGACATGACATGACCGAACGCAATATGTAATTATAAACGTAATTATTATAGATATAGGAAGGTATGTAGGTAAATACGTTAAGTATAAATAATGGCAGGCATTCGAATTTACTAAGTGAATATGCATATACCTACAATAAAGGAGTAATTAGATAGAATTAGAAGAACTGCATAAACTTACATAAGTTCGGTAGGACTGATTACTCTACCGTTTATTTGGCAGAACAATAATTACTTGTATATGCAACACTTTTAAAGAATCGTCTCTCTAACATATCTGTTCAATTGTTCATGTATATTTTCTAATCTATTAACTACGACAATAATCGGGGGCCGGGGATGTATAATGATAATGATAACCAAATCGAAATAAGTAAACATGGGTATTTAGTTCTTTTGTAGACTGGATTGGACTGGACGGGATTCTTACGTTTATGATTTTCAACAAATATTTCTGTCTTTTGGCAAATAGTTCAAGCAATAAAGTGGCTAGTCAGCGCAGTGTTATTTTGCACTTTCTTGGTTTACTATTTAGTTCATAACATTGTACCTACAATTTTGTAATTTTAGAGGAAAAACAGAAGACATGAAATACACACTATAGGGAAGACGTTATAAAATTATATGGAATGGACTAATTAATTATACCAAAGAATTCCCACTTTTGCTAATTTATAGAAATCGGAAGTTCCTGTTCCTATTATACAAAGCTAAAAGTCTCAAATGGTTCAAATAGACGTAATTTAATGTACCTACTAAATAATAATTTCCGTTACTACACTGCACTGTTTAAATTATAAGGGTAAAAATCCTATTTTTAATTCTCAATATTTATAATACAGAAAGTTTTTATTACTATTACTGACACTGACTGACATACACAGGATTGATCACAGGAACAACTGATTAGGTTTAATATAATATATTTTACACAAAAATTGAATATCTGTAGTGTTTTTAAAAGCCCAATTGACAGATATTTTGGTAGACATGTTTTTATGTTTCGGTCCCAGCATATCTAAAAAGTAAAGGAAGGTTCATTCTAAAGTAACAGCATTTATTATTATAATTATTAGCAAATTGAGTTTGTAGTGCCCTGCCATATATTTTGCAAAAGTAATATAACTAGTAAGTTTGATTTGAATATTGTACTCTCATTTCTATTCAGTAAAAATTCTGAATCAGCGGGCTTATCAGCCCAATAATCTGAGCCTTTTGATTATCTATTCATTTAATAATTTTTCCTTTCCTAGATTCCCCATTCCCCACTATTCAACGATAGCCATTTTACATTTAAACTGGTTCGCCATTCGCCAGTGAATCAAAGGGATATTTACATGTATTGGAGTGTGTTTTAAAATGAAATCAAAATCCAAAATTTAATATTTATTGGAGTGTCTACCATTATTATTAGACATAAAACTGGCTTTTATGATGTGAAGTCCCTTGTTGAGCAGATATATTCTCAATTTAATTTGGTTATTTTCAATTTCAAGCCAGAATGAAAAATATGACAATAATGTAAGCTAGATATACATTAGTACATTGTACAGTACAACTTTAGTAGTAATCCTGGAAAAAGGAATTAGCAAATGGATATATTAAATAAACTTGGAAAGAAATCCACTGTAGATATAGGTCACATTCACATTTCTACATACATAAAATCCAAATAATCCAGGTATACTATTTGCATTACATATATATTATATATTTTGTTGGATACATCCTGCTCATATGCAGACTTATCATTTTGATTCTGATAGTTTTTAAATTAAATATAAATTAACAAGAAATTAATAATGCGATAACTTTCTGCTTCTTCTTCGAGATATTTAGGAGACTTAACATTGTATGACATGACAGCATCTGCACTATAATAATAATAAGAAATAGGTAAGATTAAACAGCAGCTTTTCTGCTTAGAAACTTCCGGTCAAATGAAATTACACACCGTCTAGACAATAGACATTATATAGCTGCAAAGGAAAATCCGGAAAATCTTCATTTTTAACTGGTTGAGAAGCTAATCATTCTTATTTCCTGTGAAAATTAAGTCTCGAGCTGCAAACTGTAGCTGGAAAGGATACACCAGAAATCGAAATCAATTAGCATTTTGACTGAATTTCTTTCCGCTGCCAACCAATTATTTTAATGTTTGAGCAATATTTTCAAGGATGGTATAAACCAAACGGAAAGAAGTAGCTAGATTGAAATTCAAAGTCTTGAACCAATACAATTTTCATTTTCCTTAATAAATACATATATAGTTGTACGAAAACATAAATAAATCTTTCAATGATTTTTCTTCTCTTGATATACAGTTACTCACACCATTGAAAACACATATTCAATTTACATATTATTTAATGGGATGACGATTGCATCATGCGTGGACCGTATACCTGGAACAAATATGGAAAGGAGAAAATCCAGATGAGCACAAGCACAATTCTGAGATTTTGTACAATTCCAAATACATTAAGTGCATGGGTTATGGATTTTTAGTGTAACTAAAGATTAACGATAATATTAGTGAAGAATATCCATATGTAAAAGTATTTTGAACCATTGGCAAGTTTCTGGAGTTCAAGTCAAAATGAGTACCTAACGAAAACCTGAAGTGTAAATCGTGGCTGTTCGTGACAGATGACACTGATATTTTTAAGCAATCCTCATATTAAGTCATACTCACACTTGTAGAGCTGCATCTGCATCTATCGATAGTGCCTAATACTATATGGTATAAGGTAATAAGTGAAATTATTAAGCAGATATTATAACATATTAACAGTTTTTATACAAAAACCTTGAGTTTAAGGTCATTTACATCATAAGTAAGTAGGTGCTATTTAAGAGAATTAAAACTTACACTTTCATGCCTCGGTGGTCTTGGTCTTGGCTCTTGGGATTTCCATTTTCCCATCATTTATATATAGAATGCATACCTGGGCAGTTATTTGCTCGAAGTTGTCATTGTCATCTTTATAAAAGGAGAAAGAAACAGATTTCTGATACTACAATAAAATTCATAGTGACTTATTACGTCAGGTTGTAAAACTATTTTCCAATAATATTATTGTTTTCTTGATTATATCAATTTTTGACGGCATCATGAAATGAAATGAGCCTACCTGTGTTTATTACGTTCCCTCGCGTAAAGAATTCCTGCCAGACTTTCTTCTCTGTAAATCTGTGGTATAGCTGGAAAATTCTGCAATCCTAGCATATTGTCTTGGGACGCCTAATGTCTTGTTTTGGCATAAAATAGATGCAATCATACTTGATGTATGAACAATAATTTGAATTACTTAATTAGCTTCATCCATCCATGAGAATGAAATTCATAACTAAAAATAATAAGGATAAGAGTCAGATATTAATATGTACCTAGTTATTTTGTTTACGATAACTACGACTGAGCATTAAAATTTTCTAATACAAAATTTTCAAAAATTGCCTTTCGTCATGGTTTGTACTTTGGACACCATCAAAGGCTACATTATTGTTGTTGTGTATCATATTACCTATATTAACCTTGATCAGTATCATCAGATATACACAACTGAAAAAATGAATAGTTCATAATTAATTTGTCACCGCTGAATCTTATGACGTCGGCAGTCAGCCAGCACATATTTTCTGTTATTTGACCATAGACGAGGCACAAATACAGAGAATTATTTCAACATGCCCAAATATTATAGAGAATCACATACAATTTATAATATTATAGGTTTTGTTATTGCTATTATTAAATAAATCTTTACTAGAATTATTTCTGTATCTCGCATTAAAATGAAATCCTAACTTCTCGCTAAATTGCTACATATAATTTTGTGAAAAAAAGAATAACTGATGTTATGCCCTATATAGCCTTTAACCCTATTTTTGCGTATGAAACAGATTTACATTTAGTACAACTGTACAACTAAGATTACTCAGAATTTGTTTGTCCATTGGAAATACTGGAATACAAAAAAGGAGTGGCACAGTACAGATTATTTTTGGTTATATTTACTACTCTCTTTGACTTCTAAAGAATATGAATCATTATCCTTCATAAAATAATAATTCCATTATCTAATTGTTATCATCAGGAAACGCAAGAGAAAAACAACTTTGAATAATAACGTACCTTACCTACTACATATTTAATACTCTCTTGTGTTGTATAAGTGCATTCTTTGAAATGCCTGTATTTAAGAGAGAGCTGATAATACAAAACTGCATAGCAAGGGATAAGTAATATCATTGAAATTAATTACAAAAGCTCACATTAATATACAGATCATATATTGATCATGTATACAAATTAAATTGGACGTAAAGTAAAATAGTAGAGTGATTCATGATTTATTTTTTGTATAAGTTTTCAAAACAAGATGATGATTGACATTATTCATGGGCAAAAGGCTTACAGTAACAGTTCTTATGTACTTGTTACGCACGTGCAAATAATTAATAACAACACTCGCGTAAGGTTGCATTTGCAATTTGCAAAATATTTGCTTTTCTAGCACTACTCATAGCAAGATGCAAGAGAGTGGTGTTTAATTACGATCAAGTGCATTCATTTCAGTTAGATTGCATTAAAAAAATTGATGGTCATTCATAAGTAATATGTAAATGTAAATTATAACTTTTATTTTTTAACATTTTATCTCCCATTTAACTGCAGAAAACTTCATTTATGAAAATTAAAACTATTTTCTGCGAAATTGCAATATTTTAGCTACTTATTGACAAATTCTATAAATATTAATCTTGTATGTAACATATAAGAAAGTAATTAATACATGGATTTGGTAAAATATTTCAAGTTATTCATATGTAAACATTTATAATAGTTATGTACAACAGTAAACCTATCAATAGGTACACTAAACTAATATCTATAAGAGTAGGTACTATTTAAGATAACTATAAGATTATTATAACATTTAGATTCGTAACTGATATAAATATATTATTTACAAGTGATGGTAAATATTTAGTTTTTGAGACCATTAACATGTAAGTGTATTGGTTAATGTGAATACATGGGGTTGATTATTTAACCATATTATTTTAAATATTTATGGTAATAGTAAAATGTGAAGCGTGTTCAGTAATACTTTTTTAACCACATATGAGTTCTACATAGAACTACTGTAGAGTATAGTACGTACAGTTTATCAGTAGCTAGCAGTGTATGAATAATTTTAGTTGCAGACTCACAGATTAACACAGATGACATAAGAGGCCATGCCCAGACTAGATGATTCACTACTAATGCTATATAATATGCATCATCGCATAAGAGCAAAAGGTTCAAAGTGTACCTAACAGGCAAGTCCTTTCCTGTAATTTTTTATAAATGAAGAACAGTAATAATATTTTGACAAGTACAAAGTATAACCTACTGGGCTACATATTCACATAGTTAAAAAATTCCAAAAATCAACACCCACGGTACGAAATTTCTATTTCCGATAAGTTAAGAAACGTAATTATAAAATTGCCTGTTTTTTATCCTTGATTGTCTTATCGTACAAAGTAATAATTATTAGACAACTAAAAATAAAAATTCCAGACAACGGTCATGAAACTTCTTGGCAGATGAGATCACAGTAATAATTTAGATTTTCCTTTTAATTACTAATATGATTCATCTTCCTTCTTTATGTTATGGCTCATGTGGGATCTCCTCTTTTCTTTTTGTCGTAGTTGATTGAAGTATTGTGCAAGAGTTTCTCGAACCAGCTTTTGTTCTTTCGCAGTAAGGAAATGGGGGCTGGCCAAATAATTGTCTTGTGTTCTCTGAATATTTGGCATCCTCTTTCTATCTGCCAAAGTATCTGGAAAATTAAAAATGAATTATTAGTTTATTTTTCATTTTACGAATAATAATTTTAATTGTAGTGCAATTGTAATTATAAAATAATTAATTTTAACAATTAATTTACTTACAGTAGAGAGAATTAAGAATTCTCGAGTCAATTGGTTTCAACGTTCCGTTTATGGCAGAATTACTTGATCTTCCTGCTGTTGATGATAACTTGGTTTGTTTTGGGATGAAGAGATCGCATTCCAAAAATGCAAGTGCTGAATCTTTGATCGTTGTTTTGCTGTAAGCCTTTTCCCAAGCTTGCTGACTCACTTTGAAGGTATTTTCAGGCGAGCCAATTTCAACATACTATAAAAGACAAAGAAATCATTATTAGTTTTTAATCTTACTTTATTGTATTTCTTGAGCAAATAAATGAAAATGAGTAGCCATTGTAAAAGATTTTGCAATTTATTTACCTCAACATGAGGGAGCACATTTAGAATCGTTCTTAGAGAATTTTCCAGAAGACCCAAATGAGGTTCCAGTTCATTCTTAAGTTCCACAAGTTTTAGTGAATGAGATACTAATTCTTCTACAGGTTTTGTTACCATATTTTTCAGTTGCACAGAAGCTGTTGAAATAAAAATAAGAATTTAAATACAATTCATAACAATATAAAATGTCGACAATCATGTTGAACTATTATCATTCTCAATATGCATGTATAAATTACCTTGTTGCATCAAAATTTGGAGAGTAAGTAAATATTTCCAGAATTCCATATTAGACATAGGTTTTGGGGATCGAGAATCTTCGAGTTTTATGGAATTAGCCTTGATTTCCTCTAAAATGTGTGAAAAATCAGTAGAAGTGGTGTCTCTGCTAGAATCACTAAAGGTAGCCTCATTAGACAATTGGCTATTTCTTAAATTCGTCGTATCTTTGTTGTGTTTCACTATGAATTCCTTCTTGGGATTAATGAATTTCGTTCCAGATGAACTTAACTTTTCCGTGCTCATTTCACATTTTCCATGTTCTGAGAGTAAAGTTGTTCTAAGTAGACTGTTATCCATTTCAGTCTTGATTGTTGCAGGTTTATAATCAGATGGAAAGGAGATGTAGTTTAGAAATTCATTTTCAGAGCCATTTATGCACTGATTTTGTATGGTGGGAGCAATGGGTGCAACTGGGATTCCAGCCCAGTTTGTATTTTTCTCATTGTAATTTTGCATTTTGAGTGTTTTTTTGGGAGAAAGACGGGAATTTGCAGGAGGAAAATCCATTTTCCTTTTTTTATTTGTGATTTTCTCAGTTCTGCTCACACCACTAAATGGAGCATGTAGGCGAGAAGGGGCAACTTGTGCAGACATTGTGTAAATTTGGTAAAATATGTTCACTCTTTGGTATAGATACCTACTTTTATCCACAAAAGTCACAGATGGGAAGCAGGAAGTTAAACAAGGTTCAAAATTAGCACTGAATCCAGAAGTGTAGTAGTATACACTGGCAAATTATTATCCCAGTTGTAGTTGTAATTTAATTCAATATGCACAAGTATTCAAGTGGAGCACAGTGTAAGAGTTTCGTGCTGTAAATCAGCTTGCAAACAAAGTGACGCAATATGCGATGTGATTATGTGCTACTGCGATGTTATAGTATGAACACGCTATCCTTTTCAACAGAGTGCACAAAGTACGTGTATTTCCTCTAACAGTACAAACTCAACTGAGACGTTCAGCAGAGTTCTGTTTGACTAATACCTTCCAAATTGCGTCACAACTCACAATCCTACGTTTGTTGGAAATTGTTGTTCTCTGAAGATACCTTATTTGCGTATTCGTTTGTGTACGTTTTCCTACTGCACACTGCCAATGCTGCTTCATAGAATTCTGTACAACAACACTACAAGCTATGGAATGCTCAATTTCAACGTAGCTGCAGGCACAAAGCCACGTAAGTATACACAAAGAGATCAGTTGCAACTAATATTTGCACTCTATATCAATTCCAAGTAGCAAAAACTCATTTTTAACCATAAACTCCTATATCAAATTCCATATAATCTATATATTATAAGATATTTGACTTTCTTAGTACTTGGTAATCGCCCTACCACATAATAAGTAACTACTACGTATTTCATCTATTCTTTTTTCTATATCGTATGATTCTACAAATAATGGGTACATGCACTCACTCACATATACACTGCATGTTTATTAGCCTTGCACATGTACATGCATACAATGAAACGTATAAATTCATGATGAAACACCAGCAAAATTTTTCATGGGTACAAAGACTAAAGGCCTTTTGCTTGATATCCCTTTACGTGCTATTCACGAGAGTACACGTAACTTCGTAAGTATAGAAAAGCATCATTTGAACTAGATGAATGATGTATCTGTGCCTATCTACTTATTACCAATTGTAAAAACCTACATGTAAGAACGTTGAGTATACATACATCCATGACTTTGCTAAAATATTTTTGCATGCAGCTAATATATACCTACGTGTGATACGCCATGTGGCATAACACGTATGTCATCGTGTATACTCATCTATTGTGCAGACTCATTTTGGATCATTATATCGTGGTGGTGAATTGAAAAAAATCAATACTTCACTTACCTGCTCTTCGATTCTACGATAAATTCTACATCTCCTTATATGAATCCTAGATTTTATTTAGGTGTCTCTTTGAAAATTGAATTTCTTTCGAAATTCTTCTAAGCTTTTCTATATTTGTGGCTAAAATTGGGGAAATGAAATTTTCCACTAAGAATTTTTATTTAGAACTGAAATTGAAAACGTATTAAGAGATTGAAATATCATTGATAATAAAAAATTTGAAATAGTGACGATTTTACTACGACATAGTGGCATAGGTTGCATACACATGAGTTATGTACAAACGTAGTTATATTTTAGTATATTGCATGCCCTGATAAATGAACATGGACTATCTAGGTATACATGCCCCTCTGTTCTGTGTCTAATATTTACACATGTACAGATACAGAGAGTCATCGATGTAACGCAACGTTTGCCATACAACAACAATGTGGACTCAGAATGGTATTTGTATGACTCACAGTCACGAGATACACAAGAAGTAAGAGTACAGAGTACAGACAGTCATTTACCAAAAGTATACTTGTATTACTACACGAAAAGCTTATTGTGTGTAATTCCCCATAGTATATAAAATTCTTAGTAAAGCCAAAGCTGGTTGTAGAAATGTTGCAAGCGAAATGAAACTTGCCCTTCGGACTCATTCTCTATGTGTGATTTCATTTCGTGTGATTTTGTGTTACTCATCATTTCTGTTGTTCGTGAACCTTCTATAGCCATGGCGTGGCGGATGCATGGACATGTAGTTAAACTTAACTAGCTTTAGTTTAGGATTAGCTACCTTAACACCTTTAATAGTTTAAGGATACATAAGTCACTCTACTTATCTTCGTCACGTATTAATGATTCACATGTACAAAAACTTTTCACGAAACATTTCCTAAAATATTGCCTGGTTTATTCCACAATAAATATTTATCCCAATTCATATATCCGTCCTAGTAATGCAAACAATATTATACATGTATGGACGTGTATACTCTATTTCACTCTAAATTACTTTAATCTCTAATAGACGACAATAACAGTAAAATCATTATCTACAACATAGAGCAAACAAACGATAATAGTTGTCACCTGATGTTTAGAAAAACAATTACTACGTATACTTTGACATACGCAGTTCGTATACATTGTATAGATAGCTACATATAAAACAAATGCTTCGATGCTAATGCCATTTCTCAATGCTCATAAACATATCTCTGCGCTTTGGATTAAAAATAACATAGTTATGTACATACTTACTGTGTATAAGCACATTTTGCGCCTCCATCAAAACAATTTCAGCACAACAAAATACTAATGGTTATAAATACTTGGAATTTAGATTTGGAATTTCGATTCCTGTTTCTCTCATAATAAATACTTCCATTTGGAATTGGTGTATCAGATTGGCATAGCTGGAATGTTGAACATAACAATATCTCTAATCATTACACATAAATTATAGAAAAGTAAGTACGTTGACTGACGCTAGTTAGTACATGGGTTTTATAGGATCATTAAGTGCATGTGTCATCACCCGATATGTTCTTTTACGTAATACTCTCCAAACTCTCAATCTCTCTCTCTTTGTAACTTACCTATAGTATAGTAGGTGTATAATAATATAGTTAAGCTATAGTTATTCAGACGAGAGCATTATTTCAAGGTCAAAGCTTGTGGTGTAATTAAACTTTTCGAGGATGCACAGTTTGCGCACAGAGTGCTGACAAGAGAATCTGCTCAGTTCAGTTGAGTTTATTTGCTTCCTACTGCATATCAATCCATCAAACGAGAAGCCCTATAAGTTTATTACGCCGCTAATCAAGGCCAACTTTTTGTACACATTAAAACGTGACTGAAAGTGCCACATAGCCGTACATAAAACAATGTGATGATTTTAAACATATTTTGGCTAGTAATATACCATGCGAGCTTTGTCATTTTGTTTTTATAAGCAGTATTTCTACTATTCGGATAATGATAACTACGTAACCGAATTGTTACACATAAATAACGTAGATTATTGCTCATCCTATATGACTAATATGCCTTGTTGCAAACACACCTCTTAAAACTTCTGGTTGCTTCAAGAATTAAATAAGCTCAATAGTAAACAAACACTGCCTACTGGAAATTCAAGGGAAAATCTACTGCGTCAGTAGCGTCAATCTTTCCATTACTAATCGGGCTCGTGTATTACACCACAAAACAACACAAACAAACTTTCTTTTCCAATTTGCGCATTAGCTAGAAATTGTCAAAACGCATAATCCTACAAAAATAAGTCTGTGTTATAATAAGCTAGCCTAAGTCGCAGAATGCAAAACACCAGTTGAAGACGGATGCTATTATTGTTATTAACTGAATGTTTACAGCTTACAAAGTTACAAACGTACAAGTACCTTAAATTATTACACAGATATAAACAACAACTAACTAATTTTAATAGGCAAATAAGGGCTTAATTACGAAGGATTTAGCAAGCTCTTTTTTTCTAGGACACAATTTCTATTATCATAATATTAAATATGTGTAGGCAGACCTTTTATACTTTCTAGTGATGGGCTGCTTGGTTGTATTACGATATTAGGTCTGCAGCATAGAAAAAAAGGATTAAAGCCAGAGAGTTTGAAGAGAAAGGTGAATGAATGTGAACGTTTGTGAGCTCATTGTTGAATACATCCACTTGTTCAAGAACGTAGTAAATCTGACATTATCTCTACGCACGGGTTATGGGTGACCTGGAAAGAAACGTTGCGCGTTTAGTGGATATAAGTAATGCTATATACTAATAAATTTTCCTTATATCCAGTTTCGGTTAGTAGGGAAAAAATATTATAAGCACGTAGAAGTATCATGGATATAAATGATTTTGTCATACTAATTTATATAATTTAATATGGAAGTGTGTAGGTGGAAAGCATCATTTACTCGCATTCAATTATTTTTCTATTCTTAGCTTTACGATCGATTAGCACAAGCTCTTGTATTGTCCTCTGATCAACAGTCTATATTTGTACGCACAATATGTACATAGTGCTATAGCTGAGTTTATATGTCAATTCCGTTGTGCTTTGTTATAAGTTATAGCTTTAAGAATATTTTGAATGCATTTTATTGATTTGCAGAGCAGAAAATTCATGTAGAAGAACGAGTATTAGTACTGAGTCAAAATCCAAATCGACTTTATTTTTAACGACAATTGCATATACAGCCTTTTTGGGATTTTTATTTGTTTTGGCAGTTTTCCTATATAGTACACACATGGATTGATACGAATGCAGTGAAATAAACACAAGTAAACATTTTTTCCTTAAAAGTATATAAAAGTATATATGTATAAAAGAATCCATTGCATTATCATTATCATCATACATAACTGCGCCTAACTCCCTAACATGATCGAAACAGGAAAATCTTAAAACGTTGCGATGTGAGGGAATTTATGACTCGCACTCGTGTGACTTGCTGAATCACACCAGACTCAGATTTACATTATTGCTACTGTCTAAACAATTTCGATTTACGTGTACCTACCTGAAATCCCATATTATTTGCATTACAGGTAGACGAGACTGGCGACATTGCACTACTACCTATCAAAACCAATACTCATGGAAAAGCACTTTAACGCATTTATATTCCTTAGAGGCTTCACATGATTTTGATGGAACTAAATGTTTCTTGGTTTCCCATCTTATTAGTAGTAAAAATATTTAAACCGAATCTTTCGGAGAATGAATGCAAACGTTTCGGTACTTTGGTCTCATA
>JABASI010005112.1:0-12854 GCA_019776505.1 Tomocerus nigrus | reverse complement strand
TTACCTAACTATGTACTTATTACAGTGAATAAATGAAATTAACTTTTTTCGGTCAATGCGATTTAATAAAATTGTCTGAACGCCAAATTCGCCAACCGACCCCACCTTCCCCTACCTAAGTGGTATACAGATAAGCACAGATATTGAGAAATTATGCACACTTTTATTATTAATTAAGTCTTTGTTTACAAACAAGGCCTCCCAATATTATGTTTTTATTCTTTTGAGTTTTTAGACAATTAAAAGTTTAAGCAAATATTAGACTTTTAACTTTTAGACTTCATTTCATGGCCGCTAAAGTACCCATAACTGTTCAAAAAACGCTAATACATACGTGGCCAAAATGGAAATAACTTTCTTTAGTTGCAAAAATGGGGAGGGGAGATAAATTACCACTCGTATTTTCATTTAACTACACCTGAGGATAGAATGTTGTAAATGCAATATTCTACAAGTCTCCATATAGGCTTAGACCCATTTTATTATAAAAATAAATCATAGTTAGCGTTGTAAATATTTCTATCCCCAAATTCTTTTTCAGAATTGTTCTTTTGGCACTTCTTTCACTCTTCGTCTTCATAACCGAAAATTATGCTCTATTATAGTCATGACTTTTGTGATTTTGAAAGTTATTATCTAGTAATCACCCCCACTATAAAACCATTCGTAACTTTTGGTTCTTTTCTTACTTTCGTGAGTCGTGAGGCCCTGTTTATTAAGGAATGTGACACGAGATTCTTAATGCCAATAGCCAAAGTAATACAAAAGTAGAGTTAAGTTGAATGGTTCCCAATCTTAGTCTGGTAAAAACAAGTGTACAGTTTAATAGCACCCGATTTATTCAACAAAGAGAAGTCATATTATTAACATGTTTTTTTTTGTAAATCATTTTTACTTTTTAGGGTAGTATTTAGTATTTCATTGAGTTGTCAACTCAACGAAACGCCTACGTTTTCCATAAAAGAACGATTCTGTATAAGAATTTTTAGTAGATATAAAAGTGCACTTATAGTCAATATACCTACCTAGGTAGTTTTTCTTTGATTCATTGGCGAACTCGTTCCAAATAGCAAGATTTATCTTCTTCGATTGCAGAGAAGAACTATGAATGTTTTCGTCGCATTGCATTGATTTTGTAGTGGCTCTGAAGCTTGTTATAATTTACTTATGCTAAGTGCTCTATTTTTCTTTAGACCAGGGTTGCATATACGAGGGTACTATTGTAGTTAAATGGTTTAACACCTCTGAATAAATAAGTGCTTCAGCATTTTAAATATGAAAAGATATTGTAAGAATGATAATTATACTCTATAATATTTGCTACTCTATTTATTTGTATAGAAAGAGAGAGTATGGTTGAAGTTTCCATGTAGGAATAAATTAAATTGTGTAAGTAGGTACTTACAATTACATTGAATAAAATATTTGAAATGTCTCTGCAAACGAAATGAGTATAATAAAACTGCTACGCACCACATTTGAAATGCATAAAACATAATTAAGTATAGCATTGCACTTGTAGTATAATAAAAATACAGAAATGTATGCAGAACCTGGCTGAGGGCTCGGCTGCAATAAATAAATATGATTAAGATTTTGATAATGTATGTATGCTGTGTGTAGGATACACAAGCACATTATCGTGCATATAAGATTGTAAAATTATCTATTAAATTTGCATAATAAGTATGAGAGGTATGAGATAGATGTCTGATCTGATGCATAGTGCATCTCAAGTGTGCGTACTAACGTAGCCTATTAACAAATTCAGTGTGCAGTGCACTTTCTGGCGTCCCATTATTCAGAATGTGTACTTTATGTGCTTTGTGGGCTACGTGGCAACTACCTAATAATATTATTATTATTATTTCTTTTGGCTTGGCAAGTATAAGTTAGTAGTCGAGTATGTATATCGTCTCGTATATGTATAGAGATGTAATAGTGAAGTGAGCCATTGTTGCTTTGCTTGGCAAGGCAGAATTGGCAGTGAAGTGATTAACTCACTCAGTGATACAGTAGTAGAATGTTCGTTGGACTTGGACAGAACGTCTCTCTCCTCTTTCCCTTGTACTCATTTAATAATTAGCCGCAAGACGAAGGATCGCCAACAGTCATCCACTTTTTCATGGACTTGTTTCGCAATCTGACGACTACAAAACCTCATTTTTACTCAGAAAAGTATTTATCCTACTCAGAAAACGACAATTCCTGTTATTTCCTTTGCCACTCAGTGTGCACTATGAAATATCGTAGCAGAGTGAATGATTAACAAGCCATGCATCTTTGCTCAGTAATGAATTCTGCAATAACAAAGTGGTGCTCACTTTCAATGCCAATTGACTCGATCATTGTCAGTTTCCAATTAAGCACGCGCCTACAACCATCATCAACATGATATGACATTGTCATTGTCAGTTTATTCTGACCATTCATCATCACTGCATGGCATATGAGCGGAGGGACCAACCAACTTCCATTCCTTTTCAAAATTCATTATCGTTTTATGGCAGTTACTTAACTTACCTGACTCTGCATGACTGATGCAGGAATTCTTGATACGCCTTTTCTTTCTCTGCATATAATGACAATGTCAATTAGTATTATGAGGAAAACAATGCAATAGTCACAGTAGTTTATTGCAGTAAATAAATAATCACGCTAGAATCCTTAAGCATAATTTACTTTATTTAATTCACAGGTTTTTGTCAATAATATGACAACAATGTTTACATAAGTACAACACTACATCATATTCTATCTGTTGTTACATCAAGAGAACATGTATACATATACATAGAAATATTAAAGAGTCGTCCTCCCACTCTTTCCATACTGTCATGAATTTTAAGCATCTTTTTTCTTCTTTTTTAATGCTATCTCAACATTCAAACCCCACAACGTAAAATTATTAACTAGCACACAAAAGCCTCAAAACAAACAATTTGAAAATTGACTTGATAGGAACCACAAGTGTTTGATTTACTCACGCGCACACATTTTTATGTACAATATTTGCTACCTCTTTCATGTCGTCTCTATGAAATTTTCTCGGTTGACTACTGAAACTAGACCAATCAAATTACAAAATGCACAACAAAGCAGCCTTCTTATGTCAACTTACAAAATTAGCTGTTGCTTTGATATGCATTAAAAGGGAAATTAATCTAAACTCCTCTTCAATATTATCATTTAATTTCATTAGAACTGAATCTTACCAAACAGTTATTTTTAGATATCATGTATGTATATTATATTAACAGGCCATTTTTATATCTGGTTTATTATTTGTCGTCGATAAGTTTAATTTTAGCAATTACTTTTGCGATAAATAATTATAGGTATAACATAAATACTAAGTGTCTATTCAATAACCGTTGACTATCTAACAAATTAAAACGTGATTTAACCTTCCAACAAATACAACCAATTCACAACTACGGTAACAATCAATTGCTTCAATCAAATCCAAAGATACTGGTCAGAAATAATGAAGCTCAATCGCCACAGAGAACGATAAAATATACCTAGTCACTTAGCTTTGCTAGCATGAAGTTTTGCTGCTGGCTGACTGTACCACTAATAGTCTTCAACGTATAGCCTAACCAAACTAGTATGTGGTGGTGTGGTGTGGTGTGACCCTGATTCTGACTTATGCTAATTTCATTGGAAGTACAGATATAGGTACTATTATTGCTGAATTCTGTCATTTTAATTCACGAGCATAATATTGTGTGCAGGACAATTACTAAGCTACATCTTGCGTTTTCAGAGGTACCCACTGAAAATCTCGGTAATTTATGTTTATAATTAGCTTATACAACCTGGTTCCATGCACAGATCACTTAAGAAGGTTAGAACTAAAAAGTAAGTCATACGGGAATTCCTAAAGAATAGCAGAAATCTCCTAGTGTCCTTGAATTTGGGTAATTTCTAAAGTAGGTACGATATAAATTCTGTGACTTTTGTTAACATGGAATTAATAGATTTCTAATCCCATTCGGTTACGAGGTCCAGTACGAAAGTACGATGCACTAACGTAAATTACTTGGATTTGCTATTCTCAATGATTTCTGCAGGCGTATCAAGATTTGTTCAAATTCTGAACTTCTGTGGACTCAACAAACAAAACAGTGAAAATAGTACAGGGGAATACAGTATAGAGTGCATTAAGGTAAATAATAGCCGATCAAAATGTTTGCAATTTAATACAACTGAAAGTAAAAAATATTTAGAAAAAAATGACCATTTTCCCATAAAAAATGTTTGACTAATATAAATGGTGCGTAAAAAGGATTCCCCTGGTAGAAAATTAGAGGAATACCTTATTTTGAGGGGCAATAATAGTAACGGTTGGATATTCAACATTTACTACAATCTACTACTTATTTAAGGAATCTTAGAGGTCGAAATACCGAAATTGATATCTACTATTTTAAGTGTGTTTAAAATGCAGAAGAATGTCCTAAGTAGAGAACCTGTATTAAATTATTGATATACATTGAATTTTTAAAACCTAAATGGCATGTCAAATAAAATTGTCCACAATGCTTTAAAAAACTTTAAAAATGACAGGTATACCTAATTTGTTAGATGTAAAATGTTACAATTTGAGGGCTACTCCATAATTAAAATTCAAAATACACGAAGATAAATATATAGGTACACATACAATATCAGACATTCTGGCCTTCATTCATGTAGAATCTATGGCCCATTTGGTATCATATGCACAAGTGCGTTTTACCATTTAACAAACATTTTAGATTAGGACAGTTTTTTTCAACAAAATGTATCACGTGATACTAAATATTTAGTAGTACATTCATCGCTTTTATTGTGCATATTGACGTTAGGTCATACATAAATAGCAAAATGATAACAACATTAAGCATGGAACATAATAATTGAAGCGTCATTAGGCGTTAAAATTATTACCTAAACAGCTATGGCACTCACAATATAGCGATTTTGATTATGCTATCTTTATTCATTGTGTCAAACAACACAACCCACCTGTCGCTCCCTCATTTTATGGCCTAATAAAGGAGCTATTCTCAACATCTGTGGCTTGGATTTAAAAAACAGTTAAATATTGGCAACTTTCGCTGCTTTTACTAAGAAATAAACTAGATTTGCATTTGTAAAAGAGGATTAACTGTGCAAACTTACTTTCGAATGACGCCACTGACAGTTAGTCAACAGTCATCGATATTAATTACTGATTAGGATTAGTATAGAAACTTCCTTGCAGTGAGCGAATAACAAGAGCGACAATTTATGTCATTTTTCAATGAATAATGAAATGCAGTTTGTAGTTAAGGGGCAAGGAAAGACGTCTATTATATCGCAGCATAAAATGTTAGCGAAAAAGGATATACACAAAACTGTACAAAACAGAATGCAAGTAAAAGTTCTCGAATGAATATTTCACACCACATCCCCCTAAAATGCAAAGTTGCAATTAATTGTTAGTCTATATTTTACCTGAGTACCTAGTACATAGTATTGATACATTTTACACTATATTAGTATTCACAAAATATGAGTTAATCAAGTTAAGATAAGACTGTAATGAAAACTTCATAGCAGCCCCTATTTCATTGTATTTAAGTAGTAATAAAAATTTTCGCAAGGCATACTTCGTCACCTTATATACCAATTCACTTCAATTCAAATCTTCTAATTTTTTCAATTCAATTCATTTCAAATCTCCTCATTTCTCAATTCACCTCAATTCAAATCTTCCCAGCTTTTCAATTTACTTATAAAATGTTCGCCCATTTCAATTAAATCCATCATTCCTCCATAAGTATACAGTACCAATTTAGCATTTGACTACAAATTGTTATTACTATTGGACTAGTATTAAATTTGTCAACCAAAAAATGGATTTTTTAAAATTATTTTCGTTTCAATTATGACACAATACTACACACAAAAATGGAGTTATTATATTTTTGGGGGAACAGATTTGGATGTAAGTGAATTAAAATAATAGATGCTTTTGGATTTAAATTAATTGAAAGAGTAAGGATATTTGGGCTGAAGTGAATCTAGAAAATGATGAGATTTGGATTGAAGTGAATTGGAATGTAAGGTGACGACTTCTATTTACCCGACAGTCGAGGTTAAGAAAATTATAAGGCGCATCGTGAATCGTGGATCGAGAGTAGTTAGCTAACATCATGAGGTCATGAAATATTATTTTTAGCCGTAAGGTATATTTATTGCTACACTTTATATAATATATCCGTCGACTACATCTACTACATAGATTACTTATTATACGACTAAAAGTTTAACAGGGCTGAAGTCATTAATTTAACAGAATTATTTTCTTATTCATGCATTTCTATCAACTAAATCTGGAAATCAAACCTATTGAATTGGACACTAATCTCGCAATAAGAAAAAAGAGAAAGAAGTGTTATTATGTAGCTACTCCTGAACTCAATAGTAGTAGTCAAATGAGCTCACTAAATAATTCTCAAAGTTTTGCAATACCTATTGCAAATGCAATACTAAAAATTTGAACTAGACTACACTAATCACTTAAAGAACAATTGAACGGTGTCTTTCTCTACTCGTACTACTAAAATATTAAAACATTAACATCTGCAAATACAATTTAAATGCAGTATGGTGTGGATTCGGTATTGGTAATCTTACTTAATCAAATCAATATCAATTCGATTCGATAGCGGCTTTTAAATAGGTATCAGTAGAAAATAAAAACGAACCATTGACCACTGTAAACACCTCTATTACTGTTTCATAATTATAATAATAATTACTAATTATCATTATATAGTTATTAGCTGTAAGTAATATTTTCTAGGTAGTCTCAATATTTTGAGGGCTTCAAACAATTTGGAGCTCAATTCAATAACACACTCATTTAAAACTAAAGGCTAATAGTTTGACCAGTTCACAAGTAGTAGGGTGATGTCAAATCCCAATTCCGATAGGACAATATCTAGATATCACGAAATCAGCTTGATCTAGTCGATTTACACTTCAATCAAAATATGGTTGCACTCGTGATCGACGAACTTTTGTCCATGTTTCCATGCTCAACATCAAAAACGATTTTAAATCAAATGATCAGCAAATATGTTTAAAATCTAACCCTAATTATACTTTTTAAGATATTTAATGTACAAAAGTTATTTATCTGATTTCGGGAAATCTTGACATCGTCAGTAATACCTGTATCGTTCGCTTTCCTCCTCCTAATGTGGGGAATGGGAAATGGCGTTTGACGTCATTAAATAAACTCAAGTATTTACTAAGACAGCATTTGTATATGTAGTCCTTCGATATATTTCTGCCGCAATTTAATATTTTCTGCCATTTCCGTTATTGATTTACTGTAGCTTTGATTTAATTTTGCCATTACTTTCGGGAGAGAAAATGGAAGTATATAAGTGTGAAGATCATTGTTAATTTTGCCAGACCAAAACTCGGTCAGTTGTGACCATTTTGTCGGATTACCAGACTTGATGAAGTCAAACGACAAAATTTCCTTTTCCACATTCTGGACGACTTCAGATAGATTGTTAAGAAGAGAATTGAAGTATTCGTAGTACGCAGAGTCGCTACTCTGTAAGTGCATAAAATATTCAATAGTTAGTACTTTCAAAAACAGACTTCAAGTTATTGTTATAGAATGCAGTTGCGTGCGACTAGAGTTTAGGTACTTACCTCACGGGTTCGTTTCTTCTTGGCTTTACCAAGGAAGGGTACGTTTTTCTTGACTAATGAACCACACACGTCCATGAGAATACAACAGAATCCTAATGTCTAAAGAAAACCAGGACCATTAATATTGTACGATTAATATTATCATTGAGATTCCAGGAAATAAAAAGTACAACTTACTTCAGTAAGCATAAAGACATCTTCTATAACTTCAGCCCGAGACATAAAAGAACTTCCTTTAAGTCTCCACATTTTAATACTATCGTTAGTCACTGTTTTAACACTTTCTGTAATTCGAACAGTCAAAATTTTGATTTGCTCATCCTTTGCGTCTTTCGCCATCTCCAAGTTTAAAGAAAACATATTGAGCAGCAGTTGTAGATAGCCAGCAGAAATGTAACGGTACAAATTAGGTCTCCACATTTCATCAAACGAAGGCTGTAAATGAAGCAAGTAAACCCAATGAAATGAAGAGAAAGACGGGAATTATTACAAAAAATAAATAGGAAAAAATATGGACATTAACTTACATTCGGTATATCGAAGGCAGAATAATCATTTTCAACTAGAGCTTTAAGTTTAGGCAACAGATTTTCGATTTGCTGAACGCCAGTTTTGTAATTATCATTACCTAACGATGGCAGGAGGATAAAGTTTGTTATCAGGGATAGCAGCGTACTTCGGATTTTCAATCGTTCAACGTCAGCATTAAATGTAAGTTTTTGAAGGTCTTCCGACGGACATTTATCCCCGTAAGTCAGAAGAACAGTCATATCCCTGTTATCTGTGTACCTTTCGAAATTAGCAAAATGGTGTGATATTTGTTCCAGTTCTACTTCTCGTGCAATCTGGAATTTCATGTCAAAGTTAGTTCAAATTCAATCAAAATAAAATTGTAGATTAATATTCCTTTTTTATTGGGTGGAACTTTACTCACTTTGAGCGTTTGGTTGTGATTGTAGCAAGTCATAGTATATTGAAATAGCTCCTTTTCAACCGTAATTAAGGCAAACTGAATTGAATTTACCAACAAATCACGAAACTCCAGGAACTCTAATATTTTCTCCCATGAGCCGTATTTGTACGCGGATAGAACATGTTCCATACTCTGTCATTTAGTGTAAGAGAAATTAGCCAAAACGATTAAATGGCGTATAATACAACGTATTTTTTTTTAGCAATTTTACCTCTTTCTGGTAAGTTGTATAAAAATTTTCAGCCATATGAAGAATGCGGACGGCTTCACGATAGAATCCAGAAGTTTCTAGTTTCCATATGTAGAGATAACCTAATGATTCCCACTGAATATGCTTCAAATCTAGCCCGATAACTATGTCTGCCCCAGCTCCAATCGCTCCACAACGCATATAGGCTTTTGCTAACAAAAGTCGAACTTGCGACAAATTAGGACTTCTCTCTAAAACAAACTCCAAGATTGCCATGCTTAGAAAAATTGGTATATCTTCTTCATTAGGAGAAAAGGCGACTTTGTTTATGTCCATGGAGGAGAAGCCATTTGTGATAACGCTTTCGCTTTTGTCCATCACTTTCTGTGTCGACGAATCTTCTTCCGAATCTTTTAAGATTTCCGCAAATGAGCACAATTCAAAAGATTTTTCGTCATGATCATGCTCCGAATTTTTGCCCGTCGTATGGCAATTTCCTTCGCCGTTGCTTCGATTAGTTACACTCGTTTCCTCGTCTGAGTTCAGTTTCTCCAATAAAATTCTTCTCTCTCCCTTAACGTCGTCTATTTTTGGAAATCCTTTTGCAGAGTTTTTACAAGTCGCAAAATATCCTTTCCAAACAGAGATCGAACTATCGCTCCAGTATGTATCCATAAGTGTCATTCCAGCAAGAGCCATAAAATCGTCCTGTGGTAATCCATCGCGGGAACACCAGTCTGATCCCGTTTCGACTTGTTCATCCCGGGCATCAAGATAATATTTCACACACAACTGAACAAAGTCTAGAACATTTGAGGCTGATTTATTCCTTTCAGTACGATTAAAATATCTCGCCAAAATAACATTGTTCATTTTCCGTTGTATGTCGTCAACCTAAAGCAAAAATTCCGTCGATTATTTATTGAAGTCAGAATATATCACAGATTTTTGTCGATATAAAAATAAAATATTTCCTTATTTCAAGGTTCACTTTATAAAAACTTTTTCAGTGGCACGAAAATCATGCATTTAATTCCACAATTATGTATTAGAGAGCGGACAATGGGTGAGTCATCGAAAGTGACTGCCGTCAGCCAAAAGATTTTTAATATTGCAGGCAGAAACTTTATTGCATCATTTTATAATTATTAAAGATTTGACCTTAGCAAAATGCTCGACTCACTTATCGACCACAATCTGTTATACACACATTAATGACACAATCTACATAAATAACTATATTAGTATATAAGAATCGTACCGAAGTGTAACGTATTGGGTCAGGCATTAAACTGTCCGCTTTTTCCAAGAAAGTTTTCACATCGTCCTCCTGGGTAAAGAATTGTAATGCAAACTTAATATCAGCAAAGAAGAATGGTTTATTTCCGAAGGTGACCAAGAAATCAGTTAAAATCTTAGAAATATCCATTTGATGATCGAGTCCTAATCCGCTACAAGTCTTAATGAACAGTAATTGGGACAATAACACAGGTCTTGACGCTAGTCTATCAGTAGGTGTCGAGCAAAGAGCTTTAAGAAAGCTGCGTAATCTATCAACTTGTGACGCAGTAAAGTATTCGATGTATTCTTTGTAAAATTTCCATTCGTCTGGCCTAAAAAACAAAAATGTTTTATGCAACAGAATTTCCAAAAAACATTAATAAGATCCCTCCCCCAAATCTCTATGCCATAAAAGACTTACTGTTGATTTATAGCTTCCTCAAGGAATGAAATGAGACTAGATTCATCATTCTTTTCCTTAAAACATTCTATGACAATTCTGTGATAAAATCCAGTGGTAACTGATATTTTTTTACCGTTTTCTCCATTCATAATATCTAAGATTTTGTCATAGTTTCCCTAAAAAGAATAAAAATTACAAAATTTAAGCATGCTAAATTAATTTCATAATTTAATTTAATGAAATATTTCCCCATCATAATTAAATTGGCCATATTATTAATGTGCAGGTTGTACTTACTTGTTTTTTCAGGATAAGAATGTATAGACAATATTCGTGCTCCGACTCTATTTTATTTTCTTCAATGAATTTAGACATCATTCTTTCAGCTAAAGGGAGGCTCACTCTTGAAGCTAGCGGATCAGTGTCTCTTTCCACTTTTACCAGAAGGCTCATAACAGCCCATGAAAAATATGGTATCTTGGGATACATCTTGTAAAGCTTCATGGCCGTTTGGTGTTGTTTTTGAAAATCTGAGACCTGCCAAAAACGAAATTGCACATTAATTTCATAATTAAAATCGAAATATGGTGGCAACGCTATCCATAACTGACTAAAACTAAGTTAAAAAAGTATTCAAAATCGTAAGTAGTAATTACCCTGACGTGGGCCATAAAACAATGTGTCATAAGATCTTCATTCCTGTCTTCCGTGCTGGCTCTCTCCAGCAGCTTACACACCATTTCCGCTAGTGACAAAAATAGCCAGTAAATATTATGTTCTATGTTATGCTAGCTATTTAGTTAGTAAAGCCAACTTTTAAAGGAAAATGAATCCACTATTAATACACAAAAAACATGTTTATCAGCAACATGACGACAAGCCACCACATACATATTAATAGCTTTTTCTTCTAAATACAAAGCTACACAAATTGATTGCATAAATACTGAGGTTATACCGATTGTATAACGATGAGAAAAGTAAATAGCATGAAAAAATGAGAATTAGGTGAAAAATTAAAAAATGCAATAACTTCCACGGTTCACAGATTAGATATCAGATATTGTCAGGTGGCCATGTCAGTCCGCAGAATTATGAAAAGAAAAGTCATGTTATGACAATAACTTACGCTGATCCAATTCACGGTAGCATATTGAAAGGGCTTGTATTGTGTTTTCATCAGTTGGTGTGTCATAGAATATTGGCGTAATGATAGAAAGACATTCGCTAATTTTACCCAAACGAAGAAGTGCCAGCGCTTTCAGAACCTACAGAAAAAATTGATGTATTTTATTTAGAATTATTTGTTTTTTGAATGGAAATATTACATTTAATAATATTTAGAGATGACAGAAGAAAAAAAGATTTACCTTTGCACATGTAAAAGTTGGCTGCTTCTTCAATAGTCTATCAACTTCTTGAACAACTCTTTTGTTGTTGTTAGAATCCAACAACTCTGAAAAGTTAAAATTTTGGATTTTATTTATTGTAATGAAAAAGGTACATGATGCATCTGCTTTTTAAACAGATACGATTTTGATAAAATGATGCTGCTCTTTCGGTCAAACTAAGCATAAAGTACGAAAATGTAAGAGGTCTTAAAAAGAAAATACCATAAATGGGTCTCAATCTACGTTCTTTAACCAGACTGTCTGAATTTCCTTTATTGGAACTTGACATTATGAAAGTAGACGGCTTAGCTACTTCTGGTTCGAGGAAATGAAACAGCGAATTATTTCTTAAAATTTACAAGAAAAATCAATCGCTGTACGGCTTTGTCTATACCCAATATTCACCTTTAAAAACTATTTGTTTCGTTAACTAATTCAGCGAAATTCATTTCAACCTAAAAGAAGAGTCCCACCGAACTACACACGTGCGAATAAACAAGACTAGTTACAGCGATTATGTGCAGATATCCTTACTATCCAAGCTAGTACTTCATTCCCATTGTTACCCATAGATGGAACATCGTCACCTATAATTGATGTGTGACTACTTGCTCTTCAATTACTGGGATGAAGTAGCGTTTGTGTGCCAAGTTGTGCATCTTCACATCATCATCATCATACCTAAATAAATTGAATTATCCTTTTGTTTGGTTTCGTATCGTAGGGTGTAGCGTGTTGTGTAGTATGTTCAATATGCTTCCAAGCAAAAACCACGGTCTCTCATTTTAGCAAAGATTACAGAGTACGGGAACAAAGCATCCACAGCCCATGCGTAAAATTTGATACCCGTCTGCTTAAAGATATTCCTGCTCGCCAAATGCTCTTTGCCCATTACAGCCCCCCCCCATTGAA
>JABASI010005111.1:0-12854 GCA_019776505.1 Tomocerus nigrus | reverse complement strand
GCAATTAATTATTGTTTCTGTGATTGTCTGTGTACTATTGTAGTTTTTCTGCCTGTTCAGTTTTCATAGTTGGTTGGATTGGAATTGTATTAAGAGTGTTGGGATTGTTTGCATTGTGATGCAAAACCAACGCAGATAAGTTGAGCGTACTTACCTATGAAAAGAGTGACGTAGTTAAATTTTTTCTGCTGAACTCATGCGATTGGATGGAAATCAGTGTAGTAGGTAATCGTAATCAGAGTTGATTATTCTTTGATACGTAAAACAAAGTTATGCATGGTATAATGGTTGTTGTTCAGTCATTTACTTTACTGGAATGTGTTTGCAAAAATCTGTATTAAATGAAGATTTGAGAATAGTAGAAAAGTTGTTACGCAGTTAATGGTGGCTGTAGTTAAAATTGCAAACTGCGCTGCGCTGCGTTGTTGACTTAAATATTATTATTGTCTTCGTAGTTGTTGTAGCAGAAGAGCTCATGGGAGAGATACCAACTGTTTTCTCACAATTAGCTTATTGTTAATAATAGCGCATTCTTGGTCTCTGCGTATTGATTTGGCTCCTAGTGTTACATCTATTTTCTGTGAGTCATAGTCATATGAACGAAAGGCTAGGATAATAGTGGTTTGGTAAGTTGTTGTGTGTGATATTTGGAGGTTGAGTTGGTAGTGGAAGTTGAGGTATAAAAGAAGAGTCGCATTTAATTCCTCCAGCTACCTACTGTTTGCAATGTTTTAATTGACTATGCTCAATGGATGTAATGTCTACTATAGCAATTGTTATAAAATTATAGAATTAAATTTCATTTACGATAGAGAATGCTATAATTTGAAGAAGAAAGGGTCCATGTGGTGGTATATTTAGGATTATATTGTTTAGAGGTCTGCATATAATTACTCGTGTTTATGTTACATATAAGAGATACATTTTGGTTTGGCAAGATGTAGGAGCTTAAGTAAGTGGAGAGGGGCTATAGCTATCTTTTTGTTCTTCCCACAGCAAGCAGCAGTTTATGCAACGTGGAGTTAAGTTGAGATTTAGAGATTGGCGAAGGGAATTTGTAATCTTCCCAGAAACAGAACTTGATAGCTCTGACTCTGACAGAGCTGAACTGATGTAAATATAGCTGAGCTGCTTTTACTATTTTGCACATGTAGTCAAGTTGGCATAATGTGATTGTGTTAAGAGTGAGTCTGATTGTGTACAAAATAGAAAAGTAAAGTAGTGTTTGTGTGTACGTCTGCTGGCTGGCTCCTGGTTTGCTCTTCCACTTTATTGGCAATTCTTCAAGAGAGCAGTCATCCTGCAAGAGCCAGATTTTAATTTTAAATGCCCGATAAATATTCGTTGATTAGGGATTTCCGATGCGGAAGTAAAATGTGAAATTGTTTTGACAGTTTTTTCTCTATCCCCAATTTATTTAGCGGGTGTTATTAAACTTTGTGGGGAATGATATGCCATGCATGTGGATTTTGCGGATGGTCTACTTAAAAAAGTGTTAAAATATTTAGCAAGGTGTAAGGTAGATCAGGATTACTTTTGGCCACAGATAAGGATAACGCCTCGACTTGAATAAACCATTCATTGCTTACATAACAAACACGATATGGCTTTTGACATTTACGCTTCGGTGAGAGACAGATGACAGGAAATTACGACTATTCCAAATCTTAATGGCTATATTTCTATCGGATTTTTTTCTCTCTCATAACCATTGGTTCGTGACAGAAACCTTATTTCATACTAATCTGTTAAGTGAAGTGAAGCTAACTTGGTTCGTTTAGGTTAGGATGGATGGGGTTATATATACCTACAGTATTATTATTATTATGAAGTTCTAAGTAACTTAGTATGTTGCATGTTTATGTTGTTGTGCAGAAGTTTTGCTTTTAGTGTCTATGTCTGTCTGACTCTCTGGCTGAGTGTGCGTTGCATGTTTCACATATGGCTAAAAGTTGTACATGTGTAACTTCATTAAATGTTATGTAAGAGGAAAATGAAAGTGAATTAGATTATAGGGCATGCATATAATGTGTGTGCAAGGGAATTAGTAGAATCTAAACTAATTTTTTTCCCGTGATACTTTGGCAGACTATTGAGTTTCTGGTGAGCGTGGGAGCGGACGTGAATGCCCGAGACGATGAGGGTAATACGCCATTGCACGTGTCTGCAGACTCGAAATCCTGCACTAAAGAGTTAGTTGAGACTCTACTGGTGGCTGGTGCTCATTTGGACGAATGTAACGATGCCAAGCAAACTTTCGACGAGATTTCCAGCTCTAAGCTGTCCACGATGGTGGACCCAATGCCATACCTGACTTTAAAATGCCTTGCTGCCCGTGTAGTGTCACGAAAACGAATAGCCTACGAAGGGGTCGTACCTGTTGCTATTGAATCCTTTATAAATCTACATTAGATATACGACCGCCTATATAACATAAATATTAGATAGATACTTAAATCGATATATTATTATAATCATATTATAAGCAAATACCTAGTTTGCTTTTCACAATCACAGCATTTATCTAAATACAATTAATGTTAGAAACCATAGCTGTAGATAAGGAATTACCTGACTATGTAATTATAGTGCGATGAGCTAAATTGGCAATCAGACTTTGTCTTCAGACAGACTATGAGACAATGTCAATAACCAAAATAACCATCAGTGGGGAAGTGCCGAATGTCAATTTAAATGTTGTACTCTAAAAAACAACTTAAACAACTCTGCTGCACCTTTTAGAAAACCTTATAGAAAGATGTTACTCTTTTTCTTGTCCATGATTTTAATGCTTACACTTCGGAAATTACTGCTGAAGACTCAAGTCACAACCGCAACTTCTTCGGGATGAATCAACAGTCTAAAACTCTAAACTCTTCTATTTTATAAATCAAGTTGACCTATGGAAAAAGTTATTTATGACCTACGTGATGATATCTGAATACGAGGATCTATAATAGAGGAAGTAATAGATTCTAGTAATAAAAATAGAATTAAAAATTTTAGCATAGAAATGGTGTTTGGCCATGATCAGGCTTAATATGAATATCAATTCAACGAAGTACCTACGCTTTAACTGCAATTGCAATCTGTGGATTATATTGTCAAAATAGGAATGGTGCCATGAATGAAACGTGACTAAGTGTCGTGGATAATATATAATATATTCGTTCGTGTATAGTGCATGTATATACCGAATTACGGAACTGATCTACTGAACTATTGGCCGATTTTCATGAAAACGCAAGATAGTCTACTTTTAATTTTAATCATGATAAATGTTCTTCTTAACCTTAAATATTTGTCTCCGGATTTTACTTTGATTATATTATATGCATGCACACTGTAAACTCTGTAATTTTAGAATTTATGCTTACCTACTTTTTAATATACAAAATAGATAGTTTCGCGTTAATTGGATTTATACTGTTGTAATTTGTGACTTGAAATTGTTTCAGTTTTTAACTATAGTATGTAGTCGCTTCTGTTTCTCTGTACCTGTTTTTTTGCTCACTAGTGAGTAGATAGTTAATAGTACATTATTATTATAAGTATGCATGCAATTACTTTGTAGGGATACATGTTGTGATGACTTTACTATAATAGAAAGTAGTCCTAAACTTAAGTTCGATACGATGTAATACACTAATTAAAGATGCCTTTAAAATGTTCTAGCTATTTAAACATGTGAAGTATTTAGTTATTTTTATGTAATACACGTGAGCTGCTACATCTACGTACGGATATGCATTAAATGGAAAAATGGTGCTTTTCGTTAAGACTATACGTAAAAAACATTTTATACAATTCTTGTATTGTCCTTTCTAATAACTATTATCTGTGGAAAAAAATGTACATTGGATTTTAATCAGATCGTCAACTATATAATAATATTATATTATGTATTACTATGTGTAACACAAAAAGGATATTGTACAAGTAAAAATATGAAGAAGCGCCGTTATAAATACGTAAAACCATTACCTTCGGATTTCTGTACCGCATTCATTAATCTATGTTATAGTGTCATATTTACAAAGAGTGTTATGGAAAATTGTTAAAGAAGCGCAACGTGAACCTCGTCCATAAACGAAAAATTATTGCTTATTCGTCGTAGGTAGCTATATACATTAATGTTAAACTATGTTTTAAGAAGTTAGAAAATGAAATATGAATACGTAATATGTTTAAATGGTAATGCCGACTGAGTAATTTTATGGTAAGCTTTTACTATTGAGAACTTGTTAATTTTAAGCTATATACTTCGTACTTTTTTCTACTAATTTCACTCCATCACCAACACCAACCTCTATCATGTGTCAAACAATATTGCTACTGCAAAATTTTCACTATTATACACACCTTGTTTCTGGTTAGTGTTTACTTGTGTTTGTGTATCTCTGTTCTTCGGATTGTTTACTAGGTTTCAGGAAGATGTTCTAAAGGTAACTCATACCTGTGCAGAGTACATTACGATTTACCCACCCCGCTTTATAGACAGACTATTTTAATGTAAACCTACACCGCTGCTGTTGACCCACTTCCTACTTCTCAAATACAAATATTTAGTTTGAAATGGCCACTGTTTTGCCAAGTGGTGATGCATTGTTTTTATTATCTGTTCATTTTTAAACCAAAATCCAAATGTACACATATGCAAAACTTTTAAAAAATCAACTTACATTTTAACCCGACATTTATGATGCCATTACCTGTACGCGAATTTTTAATTTACAATAATCCTTAGTTGCTATTCTTGTTTATTATTGTCTACTCTGTATTCTTTATGTAAGGTAATGATCATGTTAAAATTAACAACGTAAATATATAATTATGCTGTAATAAGAATTATATTATTATTACTAAGCTAGCGTGTAGATTACAAGAATTCTTCCCGAGAGTGATGTCCTGTCAGTCATGTCTCTTGCCTTTTCCCAAGACCTGACCTCTGGACTACGTGTCTATACTACAACACTTGTGAACATTACGATTACTGTCAACAGCCATCAACCAATTTTATGTGTGTCGAAATAAATGTGATAATTCTGATAGATTTTAATGTTATAGAACTACAGTACATAATCCTATAAAAGAGACATAAAGCCAATTTAACATAAATATTATGCTATACTATATATTAAACATAGGTAATGTGTAGAACTGAGATAAAGGAGTGTACTACGTCAATAATAAATCATGAAATACTAAATAAAATCAAAATTGCACTTTTATTTATCATAAAATAATTTGAAGTGCATACACATTTTTACAAATTACAAGGTACTAGAATTCCCATTAATTTGTATGCACGTGGTGATAATACGATTCAATTTATTGGCAGTTGACACTTTCTTCCCACCACTTCAACATTCCACATCTTAGTCGTTCTTTTTCTTCATCACTTGCGAATATATATTGAGCACTTGCAATGCTAATATCTCGAAGCTCTTTCGCTGATAGCGGCACAACTTGTAAAAGTTTCTGGTATTCATCACTTAGAGATGTTTGAAATACTCCAGAATCATCAGTCTGCAAAAGAAAATGACAATTTTTATTAAGCAGTCGTATCGACAGATTATTAGCTACAACAGAAAAATGCGATTGATTAACAATACAATTTTGCTACCGATCAACCATTTAACAATAAGTAGACTTTACACATAAAAAACTTTGAAGTTTGAATGTCTCGTTATTTAGTTGTTTTAATTTTAAAGACCCTGATTATGTGATCTGTCTTTCCTATTAAACTGCCTGAGCATAAAAAGTCATTTAACATGACATTTACTAACGACACATACTTACGCTGTTTGACTTTTTAATGATAGGTACTGAGTATTTATAGAAGTATTAAAATCAAAACTAATTTTTGTAAATAGTAAATGTTAAGTAAATGGCATTACTTACGACGTACAGACATGTTTTAAAATGCAAACTCAACAAGAATAGTATAGAGTATAAGAATGTAATTCCACGTACCCCAATGCTGTATGGCAGACTTTCTTCGTGAAGAAAGCGAACGTAATGTGCCTCGACAGAAGACGTTAGCCGAGTAATTACATTGGAAGTTATGCATGCTTCTGAAGAATCAAAAAAACACACATTATATGTATCTTGAGCATTTATTATTTTATGATCCTAAACGACATGTTCATTCGTACATAACCCCTTAAAATTACATTGAAAGGGAAGATTTGCAAATAATGTACAGCTTCTTACCCACAGGTATTCGTGACTCTTTGAGCAGCTGCCAAAGATGATCGCTGCCTTGAAGAGTAGGATGAACGAATACAGCATGACCCACCCTATCTGGATGGAATTCCAGGAGTTGTCTATTTTCTTCCAAGTTTCCAACCTGTTAACATTAAATTACATATTACTGAGAAAAAATCTCAGATCTGATTATAACTAAACGGATGAATCTTCAAGGTCGACTTTCAAACAACGGTAAGTTCCGCAAAAAATGAAATGTTGAAGATTTCGAAGAATGGCCGGATAAAAAGCGAGACCTCAGACAAATGACAACTGAGCCGTAGGCCATGGCTTCTGGCTTTCTCCAAAAGAGGTAAAATCCAACTCAAAGAGCCTTTCTTCGGATGACCACTCAAGTCCATTCCAACGACCACACTAGGAAAATCTTTAGCGAATTTGATTGCTAACTCAACATTTTCCTCCTGATCTTTGGCCTCCATCTTCCGATCAAGAGATACCAACAGCTTGACGATGATAGGATAATCCTTTTGAGATTTTCTACACCCATGCATCAAAATCAACCATAAATCACATACAGAATACAATCCGAATTAAGGAACCCAGAAAGTTCAGGATTATCCGAGTCAATTAAGTAAGACAAGGACGATGTCTCCAAAAGGAACGTACATAATTGCTTCAATGACAGTCTTCAAGTAGGCATCTTTGGATGGAATCCCATGAATTTTTTTCGGAGAAGTTCGTAGCTCCAAGTAGATCACTCGATCTTGAGAAAATTCCCCAATGATCTGACAAGTAACCCAGTAAAGTGTCTCAACACTTTTTATTACCTCATGAATCTCCCGAAACTTTATCCAACACCTATACAATTGAAAAAAACCAGGACGTTCTGTTATACGCTAACTGGAGTAGTCAGTCTTGTTTGTCAAACTTGTCAGTCTCTTCGTGGGTATCTATGTAATATTGGGTCAAATAGTCAAATCTAATCGATTCGAAAAATACTTTATAAGTATTTGGACTTTAGACTGTCGTCATGATTGATTGTGACGTTTATGAGGTAGTTACTGTTTACTTTACGACTCTTATGTCACAAGATTTTAAAGACAAATATACCAGTATCAACAAAAATGCTATTTTGTCTTCTTTCAAATTAAATTAAAGCAGAATGTTCAAATTATTTATTTTAGTAAATGAAATGGTCTCAATGAAAGAGCAACTTTGCGATTTGCCAAAAATGGATGTTAAAAGAAGATCATCTTGTTGAGTATGTAAGAAAATAAATACCTAGTTGCAAAGACAAGTATGCATTACTATATAAAATGTAAAATGCATACTTCTCTATTCATTTTAGGCCATTCATTTTGCTAAGTAGCCTAGGGCCTAGGACGTAGGTTAAGCAAATAGTATTTGTGTAACTAACATTTTACGCTAAAACTGTTTAGCTGTTTATATTATTATTCTACTGCTAATACTGATAAACTACAAAACATTAAGCGGTAATAGTTTTTCTCTTTTAAGCTAGCTATAGATTTAGGTAGGTAGGAAACGAATAATAGAGGGTACTCGAGTAAATCAATGTCGTAAATTGTTTGCATTTCAATTGTGTATTACGTATCTTAAGTGTCTTTTATGAATTCCTAAAGTCCATTATTTCTGTCAACCAGAGAGAAGCGGATTTAAATGAAAAACATATACATACTCATCCAAACTCCGAATCGGGGTCCTTGTAGACACGACATTTCCTTCACCTAACAATGCATGAACATCAGCCGGTGTTTTATTAGCATCATTCTCAATCTTACTCATCAGTTTCAACTTGATCAGCATCTCATCACTAACTGACCCACTTAAATGTGCGTGCAATTCCTACATAGAATATCGTGCCAAACATCACATAAACACCGAATGTAACACTTAGCCATATGACATTACCCTCCTTTTCAAAAAAGTGCCCTCATTTGAATCCTAAATGCGAATAATTTGTCTCTGTCACTCTACTGATTAGATACATTCCGATTTGCATAAATTATTACCATTACTCTCCGTTACATAAATAACGAGTCACTAACATGATCAATACAAAAAACGAAACCAACCCAAACCCACTAACAGATATTTAGTTAGCTAAACATTTAAACATTATATATATCATTCTGACACATCTTTTCCTCTTCTATACATGGTCCATTGCACACAAACTCCTGCTAAAGATAAACATTGTATTACATTCGCTAGACATTCGCTAAATAAACGTAACATTAGTATAATACATTATGTTTGGAAATTCCGTCCAAGATTAAAAAAATAACAGTCTCACCCACCAGCTTAGGCATAGATTTACAGATCTCTGACAAATCTTGTTCCGAATTCGAACCCATAACTGGCATTAAAGCAAAATATACACTTCTGCTCTATATGAAAAAGAAAACTGGCTATTTTTTATATGTGGAGCTGTTGGGAAATGCTGTTGTTTTTATTCAATGATCTGTAGCACAACTACTACAAACAAATTCTTACAAGTAGCAACCTATGGCCTTGATGTGTATGTCGAACAAATTAAATGTTCTTTTAGTAAACTTAGATTGAATCGAAAGCGATAACCAACGAAACAGCTGTCTTAGCCGATAGCTTCGTAGGCTTGCAGAGTGCAGTTGTTTTATGTGCAGCAATGTGGGTCTAGGCTAGGCCTACTCGCAATTGAGTGAAAAAATATAAACAATACAGAAATAGAACGAAATTGAAATGGGTTCTATAAGAAATGTAGCGATAATAGCGATCACTTAAAAAGTCAAAGTGGGATCCTAATAACTTTGGTTTTCGCATAGAGAAGCGCTTGTATCTACTAAACGAACCAAAGGTTTATTCACATTTTATAGTATCAGATCAGGGTATCTGCAATCTACTTTCTGCACAACATCATCATCTCCACTCCAGTCTCATCAGCTATGATAGCCATGCAGCCTTCTCGCAAATGTACATTAACCGTATGCAAATTCCGACTCTGAACCAGTTCCCATTGGAATTTCATAAAGTATTTCTAATTCCAAATCACTTTAACACTCCCATTCCACATCAAGTCAACATTTATCTAACCACACCACCAACTAACGGCCAAACTTAAACTTATTGTGTCACTTTGTCACATCATCAGTGCCAAGATCAAGTAGTCGAAATAGCACATTTGTATTAACAAACGTTGAATGAAGACGTTCGTTCTTCAGTCAGTTCTGTCTGGTTCTATAATCTGTACTTTGTACTTAGAAAAGTTTTTTAGTCAGCAATTGCGTATCCCCTCATGAAAAAATTGCAATTGGAAACTTTTTCATTCACTTCTCGGATGAGAAAAAGATACAATATTCTGATCTGTTTAAGAGTAGGTACCCTTACCCATGCATGTTTTAATTTTATAATATTATAAATAGCCATAATACTGGAAGGAAGCAGACCTTTCTTGCCATTTCGACGTTTTTTGCCTGTAAAGTGTGCCTTAAGTAAAGTCAAGCCCGTCATATCATAAACCAAATAAAATGGGTACGGGCCCCTGGTACCCATTCCCCTGCCCTGGACGCGACCCTACTGGCAATTAATGAATGATTTCTGCATGGTTTTATTATTAAGATTGACACAGCAAACAGGAAATCCCCACATATTAATAAAGTACATTATCGTCCCTATTTCAAGATTTATCGGTCACCTATATGAATGATTTGAATTTTAGAACTAGGAAGGAAATCTTCAACCTTAAAGCAAGATGATGGTATTATTACGGGATACGGACGGTGACACACGGAGTTTGGATGAGTGAGGAAAATTTATGGTTATGCTTGCCATTAATTCCCCCATAAATACCACTCATACAGAGATTGAGTAAACGACTAACTCAGATCGACATGCATATAATTATAATCCAAGTATATAAGGACTTTTACTTTTAAAGTTACCAACCAACTACCAACCAGCCATGAAGCATAATGGCAATTTTCACACAGGATGTGAGACATCGCACATCGAAGATTTAATAGGAATTAGGAAAAGTACCATGAACATTTAGATGTGTATTGGAATATTTGGAAATGTGCCTTATGTTTTCGTTTTCTTCGCCCTTGTTGTTCGCAAAATTGAATTGATCAAGGAAGACACAAATAAATTGCAACATAATACGCAGTGAATTGCCTCTTTAATGTCAGTACATGGAGTCATAAAAAGGAAGCCCCACAATATAGATAGATACATCCCTTTCGTCAGATGAGAATCAAGGAATCATTGGATGGCAGGAGGACAGAGGAGAGTATTGACAACCCTTATGGAACATGATTAGTGCCCAACAAAGATTTAGAATGAAAAGTTCAATGATTGAATCAATTCCAAGGCCAGTCACACAAAACAGATTACATACCCCTTAATGACGGGTCTACATAAAAACCAAAATCCACAAACCCTGTGTACTTACCTGAGACACGATAAAAACGCTTTACTTAAAATCCAAACCGATTTTGCAGGTAGAAAAGTTGAAGTGAAATCCCCGCTGTTGACCGATACGATAGTTGTTTAAAAGGAAAACGTGCCACTGTCTTCTTTTTCCTCGATGGCCAACCTTGAGTTTGTATGTCTATTGGAATGAGTCTGACCTGACCTAGATCCTAATTACTTCATCAGTCGAACCGTTTCTGACTTAACAACTTACGGATTCCTTCCATGAACTTTCCTATCAACGACGTTGCTTTTAAATGCTATAATTATTGGACTGGCTCATTTCAGAGAAAGTAACGCACTAGTTAGTTTTTGGATAGAATACAAATACAGATCAAGACGGAGTTTATTCCACTATTTCCACTCAGGTTATACAGTTTATTATGAATGAATGAATTAAAGTAGTTCTCTAACACTATGACTTTATAATTCACAAACTAAACTTCACATAACTCAGCCGAGCCCCACAAAATAGTTGAACATTATGTTGTTTATCAGTATATATCTAATTTATATAGAGTTAAGTAAGTAATATATTATAGTTGAGGCTGGAACCCCAAGCCCTGCCTATAACATTAAGTTTGAATCCTGTACTTATACATAATTAGGCCCTAAATTTTCTTCGTACCTCCGTAGAATCAATTTTGTCGCAGCGACAGTGATTTGAATATACTCACTTGCTAACAACTTAAATGACAATCATAATAATAGTAACAGTAATGTATCCATAGCCTACTTCTACATCAACCAAGGTAAACATTGAAGGACGACTATTGAGCAACTAAAAGTAGGCATTTTGGAATCCTAATTTATTGTTTACGAAGCAGATATACCTAAATATGACACGAATACGAAAGTATCCATCAAAGAAGCATTCTATTATTTTCCAGACAATCAGCCTGCCTTCTATTATCTGCGTAATTTTAAAACTGTAACTGTCGTCAAGCCTAAAAATAATGTACAAGAATTTGAGTAATACTGAAATAAAATCATGATGACAAATATTAGTCAATTCCTGTCTGCATGCCGAAAACCAAACTTCTTGAAGGCTCTATTATTCAATTAAACTGCTAACTCTGTCGTATCTAAAGTAGTAATGTATATAAACTGAAAAGAGGAAGATGATATAGTTTTTGTATGTACAATAGTGTCCTCCTTAGTAGAATCTTTTGGAAGCAAACTGAACGCTGAATGTTGATCTTTGTAGGAGCAAGTAACACCAGGAATCCTGTAGTAGAAGTAATCAATCCAACGATTCAAAAACAATACGAACAAAAAACATGACCAAACCTTTTTATATTTACTTTGGGTCGTCGCCACTAACAAAAAGACATGAATTGGCAGAACTAACAAATAGTATTCCCATAGATGAAACTCCTGGTGATACAATATAATTCTTTCAAATCTCATACAAATCATCTATTCAGGAACATTAGGAACGTGAACTATCCTTAAATATTCCTTCAATAGCTGCAGCCTACCTTATTTGGAATTATTCTTACATATACTGTCAATAATGACACCCCAATGAAAGGGTTTACTAACCTGTTACTGAGTTAGGAAAGAAAATCAACGAGTTTACAGGAAACGGACATCCACTATTCGGCCATCAACTCGGGATTGGTCAAATACCTCTGTTGGAACCCAAAAATATGGATTAGTAAATATAATAAAATATTTCGTATTTTATGTGTGTAAATAGGTATATCGTATATCTTTAAACTAAGGATAGTGAGCCCTCCTCTCTTAAACCCATAAACCAAGTGCTTTCTTAAAATCCTATGTTTTAGTTATAGTAATAAAATAAAGCACCTTCAGCTTCATTTTACAAAATTTAAATACTGAAATTATTTTTGAACAATAACTCAATCTTGCTATACAATCACTCTGGCAGTTCTGGCTTGATTTTAGATTTCGTAAATCATGCTAATGCTATGTTATGCTACATTTATTACTTTACTTTAATTCGAGTTGAACTCAATTAAACAACTATACAGCATTAACACATACAGTCCGGTGCATAGGAATAGGTACACGCACATTATTGACGATATTTCATTTCAATGAAAGCTGAGGGAACTCTAATTTTAACCAGTAATGAAGCCAACTATCTCT
This sequence comes from Tomocerus nigrus, assembly GCA_019776505.1. Taxonomy (NCBI): domain Eukaryota; kingdom Metazoa; phylum Arthropoda; class Collembola; order Entomobryomorpha; family Tomoceridae; genus Tomocerus; species Tomocerus nigrus. The sequence goes on along the minus strand of JABASI010005111.1, from coordinate 62 downwards.
CCTTTCTGCAAGAGAAATTGGGGATATTGGTCAGCAGTTACAGGAATAATTTAGAAAAAATG
>JABASI010005110.1:0-12855 GCA_019776505.1 Tomocerus nigrus | reverse complement strand
ATACAAAATAATTTATTTGGTTGCTCTGCACCATTTAGCGTCCATAGTGTGATGCTGGATCCACTGGGTCAATTCTAAGAAATAAAAATATTAACTATGTAGTTTGTCTCATTAATTTTTGAAATATTTAATCATTTTCAACAGCTCTTTTCATTATATGAAACCTGTGACTCTGGAGTAGAGACCAGGGCGGTGAAAATTGGCACAGCCCTCTCCCCAAGATACCTGTACATAAATAATTATCGGGATTTGAATTCAATATAAGAACTCAGAATTGAATTTAATTCTTACGATTCCAATTTGTCGCCATTGCTTATTGGGCATTTTTAATCCCAACGGTCCCCCACTGTCACCCTAAAACCGAATTAAGTATTCAAAACATAATAAATTATTTCTATAAACTTTCCCGCAAAGAAACTCTTAAGTCAAAATTTCTTACACTGCACGCGTCTTTTGCACCTACATCAAACAGATCATGAATATAAGTCATAGAAGTCTTATTTAATTATCAATTAAATTAATTAATGGGCTACTCTGTATGAAGTAGAAGTAATAATATGAATGTACCTTGTTCATATCCCGCACAGAGCATTCTCGGAGTGAGATTGTATGGCATCCATTTTTGACATCTTTGTGTTGGCAGGATAGGAACCTCCAATTTCTGCAAAAGACGGGTGGTGCCTCCGGCATCTTGATGGGAAAGTCCCCAACCTGATACCGTTGCTATTTTATCTTCGAAAGTGTCATTGTAGCTGATTGGTGGTAAACAAATGGGCGTGGGGGAATTGGCAGCCGCAAGGTCAATTTTCCGATCCAGTTTCAAAAGAGAGACATCATAGTCGTATTTTGTGGTGAACAGGGGATGGTTGATTATTTGCACCACCTTCAATATGTCAATCTCATAAAAAGGCATATTCTTACATTAAATTCATGCATCAAAATTATTGTTGACGCAAAATAACTTGTCAGAATAACTTGTCAGAATGAAAACATAGATCTCTTTTTTCGTTCGGACAAGTTCTGTGAAGTTAACAGCATCAGGCTAAACAAAAATTGACTTTGAATCTTTGTGATCCTTCTTCATCGTCGGTATAGGCCTTCATACCGTACCCTGCCCCTTGAATGGAACCCTTTTCTCTAAAATCATGACAAAATTATAATTTTTTAATGTAATATAACTTTAGAATCCGGATAACAATAGGAATTGATTTCAGTAGGTACCCGAGTTTTTTGTCAACCCAGTTGGCTTTCAAAGTCTGATCCAGAACTCTTGCATGCCACAAAACATCAATATCTTTCGCTTTGGTTTTGTCAAAGTGCCAACAATGTGCAGCTGAGTACAAATCATTTACCATTTAATTATGAGGTACATTTAATTAACATATTCTGCGATCTACAACGAAAGAATTTTAGTATACCTGTAAGAACCCATTGATTATTGATTATCTGTTAAAACCACAGTCATACATTATATAGAGTAAATATTTTCATAACGATGGATTTTGATTATTGAATTGCATAATATTTCCCTTAAAATGATTTAGAATTTGGCCGAATTTTAATTTAATGAAATAAGAGAGTATAATGGATAGGAGGGAGTCTTACAGAGCCACCACATTTTGGGGTACGCAGGCCTGCGTGAACAATAGCTACCTGCCAGCTGTAAAATATTGGAGGAAAATTAAGAAATATTTATGTGCGTTACGAACACTCATTCATTAGTATTAGTCATTATTCCATATTAATAATAAATTACGGAAACTCGTCCACTCCCGCATCTTCCCCTCCCACAATTCGGTCGTCTTTGTTTTGTAAGCCACAAACTTTTAAAAACAAATAATCATCAATTTTTCATCTGTCAGGAATTTGAATAATTTATTTGTTTTATTCAAAGAGTTTTTTTTTTACCACAACCGACTTCCTCCTTCTTAGGTTGAGTCACCTCCAGTTCCACTGACCAGTCAAAAATATCATTTATTAATTTTAAAAAGATTTGAAATAAACATTGAAAGAAATATAATGAGAAAGAATTGTTTTAGAAACTCCAATAATAATATAAATAAACAAAAAAATAATTGTCCCCAAATAAAAATGGATTTGCATTCCTGAATTTGGATATTTCCAAATTCGGAAAAATTAATAGTCACCCATTGACCTTCATTACTAAGGAAAACAAAAAATGGCAGATATATTATGACTATGATGCGAATCTATCTATTTAAGTATATGCATAATAGTATTTGCTACGAATTATTTAAAATTGTAAATAAGTATAACTTTTTGTAAAATTCAATACCTCCACCGCTGCCGCATTTGACTTGACAGTATACACCTTCGGTTTTGGTTGGGAATTTGTCGTCCTGAGCAGTCTTCAAAGAAATATATAGGTCTCTGCCCCCACCGGAAGACCTCAATGGTTTTTCCAGTTTATTTTTCCCACAGAAAAGGTTTTCTCCTCCGAGTCCGTCCGACACTTTTAGATATTCCTCTGAGCAGTCGTCGTCCATTTTTCGCAAATCTAAAGAAGGACAGCTCAAATGCGGAATGCACTTCTCGTCTCCCTGATTTTAGTTTTCATTCAAATATTGTTCACGTTGCAAATGGTTGAGACAAAGAATCAAAACGTGACTTACAATGAAATTCCAACTGCATGAAATCCCTGGTGGATATTGTCTCGTTTCGTAAAATGGCGTGATGAATTTAATCACATTTTTTCCTACATGATGTGTCTTCCCACAATTCTCTATATATAAGTAAGTTAAGTAATATGTTTTTTTAAATATTAATGAAGATTGAGAATGTAGTGAGAGTGAGAATTGTAATTGAATGTAGATATTGTAAATTGGAACGGTACCTATGTATTCTTCAATGGGATAGTCGGTATCCATTTGCCGGACATGCCTGTCCTCATCCTCTATGTCATAATAAGCTGCAGATGACACGAGACTCGAGGTCCATAATAATAATATCTAAAGAAGTATCAACACAAAATCCAAAATTATTAATTAGTGCATTTGTGCATCGTCGTAAAGTGTTTTAAGTTCATGCTCACCGTGAAACGAAGCATGATGACAACAATAAGGGTGGATTTATGCTCCACCACTTATATACTAAATGTACACTTATGTTATGAGTTTATAACGATTTCAAAAATATTAAGAATTTTATTTGAATTGTTTTGAAGAACGATTGAATATTTAAACACAAGGAAAGAAAATGTCCAATAAATAGGCCAGGGGATTGACCCCAAACAGGAACAATTTTTATTGGTACCTAACCTAAAAATCATCTTTGTGTTCATTGCCCCGACACAATTCAGGAAGTCCTATATTATACGCTCGTATTGAGTTGTTTATTTTGTTCAGCGTGATTGACGAGAAATTAATTATGGTCTAAGCCTCTCAAGGAAGGTTGCAAAGGGACTCGAGGCGAGACTGTAAAAGACAATGGAGATTTGTTTGCCATTTTATTTTGTATTGAATCCAAAGGTAACTTGGCTTAAAGTAATACAAATAAGACTACCCGGCTGTACTACAGAATTGGCTACATGTTTTGCCTGGTGACAAAATAAGCTTTGCTATTTGTACTACTACTTCTGCAGTCAAAAATTAAAAATTTGGTACCTAAGTATATATTATGTGATTATGTGAAGCCCTAAAAAAGAATTCCGGTAACAACAAACCGTATTGACAGTTTTAATACATCGCAATTACTTTTTATATTTTAGATCACAGTAAAACTATTGAAGCCGTTGACTGACTTTGTTGCTTTATTTTGTAAAAATTACATTACAGCTCGAGCTCAGTGGTCTTGGCTGGCTTAGAATAAGACAAGGTATAGGTATAAGTACATAGTATTAAATTGTAGTAAAAAGATAATTTTTTTATTGCTCATTCATTAGTTAGTTTTCCACATTTGTACAGCATACTTAATTAGTCCTGATTCATGCAGGAGGGACTTATGACATTTTGGTATGATAATCACAATTATGGATAACATGTATATAATATAGATAACAATGCCAATGTCTATAAGGATCAATTGCAATTCGAAGATAAATCCCCGCAACCATTAAGCCTTTAGTTTCATATTTAATTTTGTTCCCAACAGGATTTATGCTGTGGTCCCTGATCCAATTAAGTGATCCACTGCGTTTCTTGCTTTTTTGCCGCCTTTTAGTGAAAAAAGTAAACTGTGAGTATATTATGTGAAAACAATAAACAAAATATCCAGATAACCAAAATTGTTCAGATTTTTCCATCCTGGGATAAAATTAAAGTTGCTGTCAGCCTTGAGGTTAAAACTTTGGGAATTTATTTCTTCAAACGAATTTTCAAGATTGCGAATATATCACGGTCGTCTTGGTCAGGTCAGGACTGACATCAAAAATTGGAATTAGAAACTTCGTCCATCCACAGATATGAAACATGTTATATATTATTATACAATACACACTATCATTAACGGACATATCATTCTACCGTTGTGGATAGCAGTACCTATGCATGCACGCATACATAAGTAAAAGTGAAATAGATAAACATTTTATGGTGAATCTTTTATGTGGGGTATTAAGTTAGCTGAATCTGTTATTTGTGTTATGTTCTTGGATGCAGAATTGTAGAATTGCAGTTGGAGGGCCCCAAATGTTGCCAACAAACTAAGAAACTAAGTATAAATAAATTATAATAAATTACAATCCACAATAATTTTGGCAGCGTATTTTGCGCATAAAAATGTTTGAGTTACCAGTCCGATGGATCCATATGTTACTGTGAAAAGCTTGCAACCAAGACCAAGTTCTGTCGTTGTACAATCCCATTTCAGTAATTTAAATGAATCTTTAACTTTCAATTCTGTAGTTTGGATGCACGACCCTGAGTCCAGAGTATCCGGCGCCTGTGATGATAGCTCTTGGAATTTATAGTCAAATAGCCATTTTTGCAAATAACCCAACTGCAAATTACAATTAAAACAGTGTTATAGGTACCCGGATCTTGGAAGCATGCACTTAAAAACTTTATATATTATTTCCTTTTTAGCTAACGTAGGACAATGGAAATCAAAATTTATATTTACTTGTAGTTTAGGTACCTTCATATTAGCTTCACCTGCGACCAATAAAATCGCAAAGGCCCTCGCTACAAGAATAAAAAGAAAAAAATCAAGTCCATTATCAGCAAAGACGAAGGGGATATGAAGCACACGAAAGGACAGTTCTAGCACATAAAGGAAAAGCAGACGATCAACAAAGTCGTTAATGATTTCAATTTTCTGACGAATGTTTCCATAATGGGACAAAACCTGGTGGAAAAAAATAAAATTGTAACACAAAAATAAAAAAGTCGCTAAATTTTGGAATGGAATAAAAACGCACATCTTTAATATCGCTATTTCCTGACAGCAGTCGGTTATGGAAGCCTCTAGAGCATTGATAAATCATAAAAGTACAACAGAGAATGGCCAGAGCACTTATATCTTCTATTAGTGAGGCATAGCATGCCAAGATCCACAAACATACTTCAGCAATTTTAATTTCCAGCAAAAAATATTGATCGTGTCCAATATGGTCGTTGTAGTCCAAATTAAAAATTCGAATAGTGTAATATCGTTCGTAGTAGGATACGGAATCGGAAGTAAATTGCAGCAAACGAAGGCTGACGTTTGTGATGAATGTGTTAAGAATCCAAAGGCAGATTGCTATCTTGATAATCGTTGTATTTGTAACATTCTGTGACATAAATATGGATCGAATTAATAAAATTTCCTTCTACGCATAGTAGTGACTAGTGACTAGAATGATATTACCTACTTCAAAATGATACACAAAATATTTAATTTTTCCAGGGCGTTATTGATTTTGAGTTATCATTACCTACTGAGTAGAATATAATTATTATTACCTATAATATTTACATAAATAATATTATTAAGGTTGACTGCACAGGTTTTGTGGCAACGAGATAAGGTCACCAGCAAAAAGGTAGCAATTCCGGTTGCTATGATCAGAAATTCCATCTTTTTCTCTTGGAAGCATGAACGAGATATTTTCAAAAAATTAAATTTTTGTCATAGAAATGAATTTTCGAAAAAAAAATTTTTAAGTAGGAATGTACACGTAAGAAAGTTTCGTCTAATTTTAAAAAATACTTCGGGGACAGAATATATAAAAGTCGGATTCATGCTTCGTAGCCATTTCCGTCCTCCTTCGAATGACATATGATACGACTCTGCCGGTTTGTTCAAAATGCTCAAACCGCTGCCACAAATTTTCCCTACTCTTTTACTTGTTAATGTTGCAAGACATCCTTGGCCGTGTGTGCGTTTACACGTAAAACCAAGCATGTCTCATTTGTCAACCTGTGCAGTCAGCCTTAAGAAAAGTTCCTTTTCATTAATAACATACGTTTTTATTATATCCTTGGTCTAGTTGGTCTTCGCAATTTTCACATATTTGCAACTTCTCTAGTATATCTTTCCGGGACCAGAACACGTAAATAGCAGTGGCGATAAAGAATATTCTTGAAAACGCAGTTAATACAAAGAAAAGTTGACGAGGATTTTTAATAATATTTTGTTCTTCATCACGCTGAGTCAGAAATATTGATTCCGTACGCAAAATATACATGAATGCCAAGATGTTCAAAATGGCGGTCAAAATCTAATAAGACGTATTTTCATTTAGAAAACTGTATAATTAGTGCTAATAATAATTATAATAATTACTTATAATTACCAATTACTGTTTTATCGGGACTTTATGCTACTTAATTCACAATACATGCAGATTTGAGATGTTTGATTCATTTAAGATTACCACGATTATTTTCTCTGCGGTTGAAAAATTAGTAAGATAAAGGTGTATACTTACCTGCTGTAACCTGTTTGTATGAATTTTGAAAGTTCCATTTCCAGCCTTTTGGATACAAAAGGGAATAGCACATGTGTAATAAGAAATTTTGGTTAGGAACACTAAGTTTTGAAGTACCTTAGGATAAAATTCATTTTTATCGCCAACAAAAATACCTGTAAACCTTTTGGTATATTTTTGAAATGAAGGACAACCTTGACAACTCTTCATTTTTAGTTGAAATTTTACATTTGTGACAAAAGTATCTAAAAGTTTGCTATATTATTACCACTAAGGAAGGACTAAGGATAAAAGCTAAACTGTCGAAAGCAAGTTATTTGGATGATGTTATATCCAATACAGTGGAGATAGGATAGGACGAAACCACGGAAGTTATCAAATTAAAAGTGCAGTAGCAATAATAAATAGGTTCCTATATATAGGCGTAAAGGCATCCTAATTATATTATATTTATGTAGGTATATTATGGTTATTGAATTGAAATGAAAAGCGTAATGAAAGGTCATGTCAGTGAACACGGAATCGCTATAAGATTATTGCAAGTTGCTATACAAGTACCCACCAAACGAGTTATTATTATTACGTTACTTTTTTCCTTGCTCGCTCAAAGTTTCAGCACGTAAATGACAGAATTAAGTGTAGTAGTGTTTTAATATGATTCATGCATTTCTATGGTTAAATTAATGTCATTACATTAGTCAGTATAGTGACTTCTTTTAGAAATCATAACAAGATACAAATATTACAATACTATATCCTAGAGAAAAATACAAAGCCTTGATAGAAGCATAAAAATATTATTATTATAGATTGTAGATGATTTAGTAGCTTGTAGCAATAAATTTTTAGACTGCTTAGTGCTTACATTATGTATGTGACATGTATCATGTTATTCATTATGTATTGAGCTTGGAAGGAACTTATTTCAACAAAAATACAATTAACACTATTTTGCAAGGAGACCTAGTTGTTGTTGCAGCTTTATTGTTCATTAGAATTTAGATTTCTAATGCAAATGTAGCAATCTATCCCTAGAACGTACGAACGTTAGACGATGGCATAATGTGTATAGTCCGTCCACACGGATTCGGCTCTAGCCCACCTATAGCTGGACCAGACCCTAGACCAATAATGGTTATTAAGAAATTTTCGTATCAGCCAGTAGCATAATCTGGTTGAAATTTCAATTTCTCTAATTTAGAATGTGTGTTATATGGTAGGTAATTGCGACTCGAATTATCAAAAATATTAGCAGGAATAGCAGGACAGGAAAAATGTCATTAAAACACTTTCTGTTGACTGACTATTCAAGTTTAACTTTTTGCATTTTGTACCTCTCTAGATATATAATTATGAATAAATACTTTTTTCATTTTCTCATTCAAAACATAATGCTACTGGATAATGATACGATACTGATAACATTGTTAGACCTTTTTTGACAGATTAGAATGATTTAATTCAGCATTAACATATCAACACTGTGAAAATGGCTCGCACAAAGCATTTTAACATGTTTTTTCTTTAATTTTGTTGTATATAAAGATTACTTAGTCTTCAATAGAGTAATAAACGTTATTGGTGAACACATGATAATTTAAACTATTTTAGATTAGGAGATAATTAACATACATAGGTATATATATGTAGTATGTTCCTTTCGAGCATAATTAATTATTTAATAATGATAATTTGCCTGTCTTCAATTATTATTTGAAAGCAAATGTGACGGGGTCTTCGATTATTATTAATCCTTAGCTCAACATAAAAACAGCAGCAACATATTAATATTAGAATTCCCCAAATTAGAAATATGGATTTAAACTTAAAGTTCAAATTCAGAGGAATTGGTTGTTTTTCCATCCATTCAACTTGATCTTTGTGAATATTTGCTTTAAAATTGTGAACCCAGTAGCTGATGTCGTACCAAAACGTGAGGAGCCCTTCTTGTAGAAATATTGACATCGTTTCTCTAACTGTGTCGGGAAGGCCTTCGGAAAACTTCCAACCTTTCGGAGCTGTGACAAAAGTTTTGGTGACATGGTGGCAACGAACCGATGTTTCTGCATTCATTTCTGCCACTGCCCATGCTAAATAATGATCCTCAATTGGAAATGACCCTCTTTTGTGTAGTTGTGTGGGAATAAGAACTCTATTGTCGTAGGGAGTATTTACTGGATAGTCTTGGATGCTGACATTAATTTTATTTAAAATCTTTGCGTTTGAAAATCCCTTGTAGAACATTGTGTCCGCCTTGTAGGCTTTTGTTTCACTGTCCACAAGAACCGTGTAGCCTCCTTCTAATAATTCTATTAGGCTATTGAATATTTTTTTATCTTCAGGAACAATGACGTTGCTTGTGATAATTGTTTCATAGATGGTAGTAATAACGATGGCCATAAAAGTTAGCAAAACATTCCAGTTGCGTTTTCCATTCAGTGGATATTGACGAAGCAGTTCCGAAAATATTGCAAAAAGGGAATCGGTGAATATCTCCCAGGACTTCAAGTTTTCCTTGTGATAATGTCCCCAAAACAAAATTGCAGTAATACAGAACTGTGAAATTATGCAAATCCATGTGGCATTGTCAAATGGCTTTAGCCATTCCATCCATGAAGCAGCTATGAGAGTATCCGCACTTTCGCAATAGAGCAATTTATGGGATTTGTAAATGTGAATAAAATGCTGACGGGACTGTTGGACTAAATAGTGATCTGGTTGGATGAAACTATCCTCAAATCTATCACAGTACCATTGAAAATTGTGATTTAAGTCCACAGTAAAATTCATTTGTTTGGCCAAATTCCCCAAAACTCGGTGACTGCCATAACATTCTCTATAGTAGACGTGAGTGGGTTTTAAACAATTCCAAATATCATTTGGCTGCCAATCCAGATAACAAATTCGCACGGATCTCCCGTTTAAGTTCCTGTTGTTCTCTCTCCACTCGCTGTTTAAATCGTTCAAGGAAATTATTGTCTTATGTATTACCGTCCTTCAACGAAATCTGACGCCAATTTAGGGTTTGCCAAAAGTATGGCACCCATAATATGAACATCTGGTTTTTCATTCCAAAATTGATCTGAGCCACAAAAAGCTTGACAAACTTTGGTCGCATTAAATTGTCACTGATTTGGCTAATTGCCATTTGTTTGGAGAATTGGTCCACTATTAAGATTACAATGGAATCTTTGAAAAATGATATTTGATTCTGTATGAGGAATTCGTAGGGTTTAATAGGTGGATCTTCTATCCACAGATAAATTATGGTGCATTTATCCGATGCAATTCTTACTCTTATTTCCTTCAAGTTATAATGATCAATAAGATTTATTTTCCACGTACGGTAGTTTTCACTCACGCTTGATCTAATCCAATTTGTTAAATCTTTCGACTGCCAAATCGTTCGAGACACCTGCAAAGAAAACTCACACCTAATATCAATATCACTCAGCAAAAATTCGGCATTCGAATGAAGCCACAACTGAGAAAAAATAATCTTAAAAACGAAATTGAGGAAACTGTAGTATTTCATTAATTCCATTGTCAATTTTTTTATCCTTCGCTGAAAATTAATCCCGACATACTCCGAAAATGAATGCACAGACACTAAACTAGCAATAATGAAAGATGTTTTCAGGTCATTTAACTCGTTAGGTGCCTAACAAGTAATAATTACTCATTCATGAAATAAGTATTGCAGTATGACAGCAAGTTGCCATTAAGTATCTGTAGGTAAGTATCTCCTTGAGAACTTCACATAATAAGGAGCTCCTCTTCTTCTCGTCTCGTTTGATTTTAAGAAAAGTTGTATCTCAACTTCAGTCGATGTGTGTTATCACAATCTCTAACAAAAAAAAATCTACATCGATCAAAATCCTAACTTTCTTCTAAATGATTGAAAGGCAGGTACCTACTCTACGTATACAGAAGTCAGTGAGTGGTCCTTATCTCAGCTATGTATATTATTAGGTATTATTAGGTCCTGTCAATTTAAACATTACTTAAATTGCGCATTAGTTATTTAATACACTTCGGCATGCTTTATGCTAGCAGGTTTGATCAAACGTAGTTTTAATTATTTTAGTTTGACACTGCAGCGCAGGGTTGTGAAAATTCCTATCACGAGAAATTCATTAGGTATTGTATAATAAAGATGGGATTTAAACTTTTCAAATACATGCAATTATATCTATAGGTTTAATGATTTTGATGATTTTGTTGATTCGTAGGAGATTGGATGGAAATGCTATGATTTGGACGGATTTTGGTAGGTAGTCCTTCCCCNATTAGGTATTGTATAATAAAGATGGGATTTAAACTTTTCAAATACATGCAATTATATCTATAGGTTTAATGATTTTGATGATTTTGTTGATTCGTAGGAGATTGGATGGAAATGCTATGATTTGGACGGATTTTGGTAGGTAGTCCTTCCCCACCAGGTTTCCCCTTGCATTGAATCATATCCTTGCGTTGTCTGTCTGAAGAACCGGTAAATACAGATACAAACACATAAACACAGTCTGTGAAAGTCTGTTTGCTTTATTTCTAATTTCTTTAAACCTAAGAGTTTTCGAATTAGTGACTGTATTAAGGAAAAATATATTTACCATCAATAATGGTGTCGGAGAATTCTTGCTTATTGTGCTTCCAGACTATCAAAGATGTTATTGAAGAGGGTGGTGTGGATAGCCAATATTATAAGCACACTGATGAAATTTTTCAATGTTGTGATAGATTCCTGTGTGAGGAAATCAAAGGGGATTCGTTTCATTGGAATTATTCCATAAATAACTTCACGCCCTTTTGTCAGCGCTGTTTTAATTCTTCTAAGAAATTGTGGTCGATCGAAGAAAAATTGAAAGAAATAGATAAAGAGTTGGAAAATTACATTTTGACATTTACCGAAGAAATAATATTTGCCAGAGCTTCATCAAAAAGTAGTAATTGCGATGAAATAAATCAGAGAGACCCCGATGGAGGTCACGAAACTATTCTTGGTATTCCCTTTGACCAATCAGCTCCTGATGATCCTGAAATTGAAGGCCAAAATTCCATTCCTCGCGAAACAATTCTGTCCGTGGTATCACCGGTTTTTCCTACGAAAAATGACATTGATGAATCAATAGTAATAGAAGTATTTAAAGAAGAATCCACCTATCACGACGACTACGATACGAATTTGGATGATAATGATGACATCGACTTCTTTTCCCCTCTCCCAAGCCCCCAGCCTAATTTAGATGCCCAAGAATCCGATGTCAATTTTACTATTGCCGAGTCCAATCATTTCAAAGTTGCTGAACAAGACAACAAAATTGCACTAAAGAAAATTTGCATTTGTTTAGAACGTAAATAATTGTTTAAATAAATGCCACTCTTTATTTATATTTTACACATTTGTCATTGCAGTAAATGATTGATGACCAATAAGTTTAAAATTTAATCCAATTTCCACTTTCCAATTTTTAGGAATTGATTCAAAATGCATCAAGAAAGAATGCCGTAGGAATTCACAAATCGGTGCTAATCGAGAAGTACGTGTTTTATTGGAAAGTAAGTTAATAAAATTGTTTTTATTCCTTGATTTATTGAACTTGCATTTGTCGAGAAATTCTAGATTTATTTTCTCCTGTGGACTACTGTGCTTGGAAGAAATAATTTGTACCAGCAAATTGTTTTTCTTCATAGACCATTTTTTATTGGGTGGAATGTACTTTAATATTTATTTTGTCAATTTTGTTTTGAGTACCTATTCATTTTTACTTAATAGCAAGGTCAATAATAAATTTTTAATATGAACACTAAAATCAGGAATTATAGAAGGGAGCTATATCGTCAACGAGTTTTCCAATTTTCTTCCAGTGCCAAATTCATAACCTTAGATCTAGTATAGTCTCAGATTAATATACATATAGCATTTTTTCTTAAAAACGTTAGGAAGGAATAATATGTAGTATATACCCATAGAGAAAAATTTG
>JABASI010005109.1:0-12859 GCA_019776505.1 Tomocerus nigrus | reverse complement strand
TAACGGTAAGCGTCCTCGCAATTCATCTGCAAATGACGCATCACGTAAGCTATGGCCACAGTTGGAGACCTGGAGATGCCAGCCAAACAATGGACTAGCACCGCTTCATTTGACTCTCGAACTTTCTCTGCAAGTTTTCATTGACATTTTTACATTGGAAATCATAGGCCTTTCAGACGGTAACAAACTAATTAATTAAAATTATACACAGACCACATAAATAGTTGGTTTGTCTTCAGTAATTGGGCACAGATTTTAATGTTTCCTTTAAACCGACAAATTAAACTGAAATTTCATACATAGGTGAAGAAACGAAAAGTTATTTCTAATTAACTGAAAATTTTATTTCAATTTAAAAGACAGAATTTTGGATATAAATTTTGAAAAAGTATCACAAATTAAGGCATGGAACATTGAGGAAATTATGTAATTTTCAGGATCAAAACATCGATTCGATTGATACATATGGAATTGATATATCGATAAAATGACGGTAACATCAAAATAATAGCTATTTAGGATTCGAATTTTATTGTAAGCATATTCGATAACTGAAGAGAGCATTCAAAGCTGCACCCAATAGTAAGACATAAGATAATGGTATTAAATAATTTGCTTAGTATCCAGATATGATAATTCCAAATAGTGTAGTTGCATACCCACAAACTGGAAAGTTTGACCGAAGAAGGGCAGTAACTTTTCATTGTGACTATCATTAACGGGAACCCTCATGAAATGGCCTTCCGAAATAAAATCAGGCTTAGCACACTTATTACTCACGTTCAGCTCATACGTGATGTTATGACTCTGTTGGTAAATAAAAGAATTGCATAAATGTAGGAGCATCCTGAGGATATATTTATCCTTTCTCTTCGAGTTGTAAAAACAACAACACCCTCAGACATGACGGCAGCGTTATTGGGGAACACATTTAGAAATTTTTATGTGCGCCACATAACCCAAAGCCACACAGCCATATCGTGCAGATGTACATGCAGGAGGAATCTCATTTTTGATTACTAGACGACAACAGTTAGCCAAGACGGCTTGTGTATAGGTCTACTTTAAGTCTTTTGTGTGGTAATGGTCAAGTAAGGAATCTCACTTGTAGCAACTCTTTGTTGTTGGCATCTTCCTCAGAACCCAAGTATAAAAATGGAAGAATCCGCGTGGGCCCCGTGCTCGTTGTGGGTAAACAAGGTTGAGAAAAAGCAGTTAGCCCAGGATATTTCCATACTTTGTTCTCGCACAAATCAGGATAGTGAGAATGAAAATCGACAAAGCCGCCTACAGTAATTAGAGACATTATTAAATCGTTATAACCACATATCAAGAGGATGTGAATGAGTGATAGTTAACTTATCACTTTTATTTTTCAAACCCAACTAACAATGGCCATTGTGAAGAGAAAATTTAATTTACGGAGGTATTAAATGCATATTAACTAAATTAATTTGCATCTCCATCCAAAATAAAGAAAACAACTCGACTGATTTAACTTTTTTAAATAAACATTAAAATTAAAAAGGCTGCACAGGCGTGAATTAAAGGACGAGAAGATAAATGTACCAACCTGATAGCAAATAGACTTTTTCAAACACCAACACGAGTTTCTTAAGGAGAACGTAAATGAAACTGTCAGGTGAGACTTCGTCAGCAGTAGACGAACGTTGGTCATAAACTACCACATCAGAAGTCTCTTCTATCTCAATCCGACAATGTAATAGTAAATCTTTCAATGATATCTGATCAGAAAATAAATAAAAGTCATATTAGTTCATTAGTTGATCACGATCACATCAGATACATACTACTGGGTGATGCAAAACTAGGAGACAACTTATGCATTGCCAAGTACAAAGTACATAGATACCTGAGCAATTACATCACACATATAACTGTCAAACATTACATCATGCTTTCTCTTTTGTTCAATAATTTATTCCATTGTACATTGTAAAGAATGAAGTTTGAGTCACTGCTGCCTTATAAGTCAACTGCACTATCACCTACCTCGTAGTAAGTTTAATAAGTATAAAAACTACCTGTACTAGAACACCTACGACAACACTTTTACACACATTTTGATTTACATATCGCCTTCTACATAAGTTGACGAATGCTACTCTTGTCTATAGAGAAGAATAATATTTTGTTCCGAAATCATCTATTATTAAATGATGACGCAGTGTGCGACACAAAGTCCCTACTGAAAAAGTATTATACCTTTAGTTGCAATTTAAATAGCCAGTGAAGACAAAACTCACTTTTTCTTGCTGAAGACGACGCTTGATTAATTTTGAACAGCAAATGTTCACAGCTCCAACAATATGATTGTCATTATACTCCAAAAATGATCTACAGTCAATAACTCTCACCTAAAAGTCAAAGAACGCACACATTAGTCAAATATGCAGTTTGAGGACATTCATGGCAGTAGTGTCTACATTCCTTAGAGCATATGAGATGTTACCTTCCTCAACTGGTCCGCCAGTATATTTTTCAATTGTAAAGGATTGAGGTTACAGATTTGCGAATACATTAAAGCCATTCCTTTGAAAAATTATTGTCAGGATGGTGCACAAAGAACAAGGCAATATGTAATAAAATGCGAATCTAGACCAAATTCATTTTTGGTGGGCCTTGGCAATTGCAGTTAGTGATTATACTACAGACTCCTTGGAGACTGTTTCGAAACGGCTCCGATCTTTATTATTGTTTGCAACAATCTGGTGGATTCAATGAATTCGGATGTGCACTCCTGATACAGCAACGAAGATAGAGTTTTGAATAGTGTTGGTAGATGAGGCGGGGAGTTTGTGATTGAAGTATTCATTGTCATTTTTATAATTATTATTGAAAAATGTTGTAAAACTTCTCAATAGGAAGGTCAGTATATCCATTCTGCAAAACACAATGATATTTAATGCAGAAAAAACAATTAAACCTTAGATAAAACGTCATGATCACCTTTTTATGCATGTATGATGCATAATAAATACATATTATGCCCATTTTAAAATATAAACAGACAACAAACAGTACTTCATGACATGCTGAATAATATTTTTCAATGTCATCCAATAGTAGAGTAAGAACACAATTTTTATTGCTCAAATTACTCATATTGACATTTTTGGACTTCTTCCATTCCCACATTCAACAGGGAATATCCCACTTTTTAGCATAGATTGGAAAATGTTTTTTTATTTGGATAACCTATATTTAATACAATAATGTCAATTCTATTTTATGGTGTTTTTTAACATTATTGTATTAGTTACATATACAATGATGAGTTGGGAGAATTTACACTGAATTTTTACGACCCATGAGTATTTTTAGTAGTGCCAACCAACAATTCGTGACAAGTACAACTTTTTACTATTACGTTATGTATTTTTATACCAATATAAAAGTTTATGGATGTCACTGATGTCATAGATAGCAAATAAATCCGCCTGTGTTTCTAGCTGCTATGTGTAGGATAGAATTATGTAGTTTGCAGAGATATAGTAAATACATTTAGTCTTAGTTGTATCCACACGAGATCAGTCACACTAATTTCCAATTTTCATCATTATGTTGGTTAATCACATCTTATCCATATCACGAGGTAACTTTGAACATTTTTCAATGGGTTTAAAAGCTAATATTTGAACAACTAACAGATCCTAATGCTCCATTTCTGAAGTAATAAAACAATATCTATTTTTGAATTGTGGCAGCGCAGAATGCTAACTGATATTTATAGGTCATGTGAACACTGAACATGCTGTAACTGAACTGACTGCACACGAGTCGAGATAAGATTAACAATATGCGAATTACACAGAGATAATATGCAGCTACTTATACCGCACTTACTGCATGTTATTTATACATCGAACCAAAGAAGACAAACATCACTGTATAATATTACGTATGCTGTGCGTTCGCAGAAGAATCCTGCAACTACTCCACTAGTTTAGATTTGCATTTTCAAAATTATTAAAAAATCTCCTGTTTCATAACGCATGTGCAAATAGTATAAATAGTACTCTGTGAAAGACACTTTAAATTACCTTTGAATTGATAATGTCAATCACACAACACTTTTAATGTTGTTTTGGTAGTATAGGTACCTGATAATATTATGTAGTAATCTAGTAAAATATTATTTGGGCTAATACAGAAATAATCCGTAAAAAATTTCATTAATATTTGTCAATTGATTTGTTTTTGTTTCTAATAATCCTCTTACCTGCGTTGTCATCACCTCCGGGAGACAATTAAAAATATAGGGTTAATGTTCTTAGCCTTTTTAGCATGTATTTAAGGATTTATATGTAATAGATTTGTTTTCTGTTTTCCTATCAGTGTAGATGATTGATGGTACTTGGCTGGTACTATACAAATCCATTTTTCACATTTTTGTAATAATAATATGTAGGTTACATAAGAAAATTGTTCAAAAAATGCTTACCAATATTTTGAAGACGATATTCTTAGTACTAATAAAATTAATTTTGCATACACCCGTACAATTTCAGCAACAATAACAGCAGACTCGATTCTTCAACTCTTCTGCTGATTAGTTACATGTTGACACGCTTAGAACGGTGAACTGGTTCACATTTACATCATTACTTGCTCAAGAAATTTTGCAGTTTCAATTCTTTACCTAAAGCAAGCGATTTGCTGCCACCTAAAAAATTTAAAATGCGTGTTAGTACATAACTTAATAAATTGCATGACATCTAAAATTGGATAAGGGTTTACTAGAATTTAGTGCTTAAGAAAAACTTGACTAATGACAAATTAAGGTTAACACTAGCAACTGAAAACCTTGAAATATGCATTTAAAATTTCAATACGTGTAAAATTTACAAAAAAATAAAATGAGAGCTAATTATCAACAGTCGGATTTACAGAAAATGCACACTGTTTGGTGTGGGACCAGCAAATTTTATTTTGGACCGACAAAATGTCTTTCATGAAAAAAGTCACAACTATAATAGGTACTATAAAATTCGATTACATTTCTTGCTTAATTTGCACTCAAAAAAGGTTTTATTCAGTCAATTAATGTTACTGCTAATTATCAAATCATGATATTGAAGTTTTTCATTTAGTCAAAGCTAGCTTAGCAAAACTCGGCCGTGCACGAGATATCTTCTTGCCAACTACGATGCCAAATGCCAACTACGCTTGAGACGATGTGATACATCAGACTGCACGTCGAAAAGTTTCCGATTTTCGCTTTCAATGGCGCATTGCATAGACCACGTTGTCACCGTGCCTATTGATATCTGTAAGTACTGACTTACAGGCTTTCTTTCCTTTAAAGGGAGAAATAGCTTTATTGTGGCATTTTTTGACGGAACAAAAAGTTGAATACGCCTTCATATCACCCGGTTTAAAAATTAGTTTTAATATTTATATAGGTAGATTATTCTTACCTATTGATATTTTACTTCTGGTTTTACGAGACATGGTTGAAGTTCACAAGAGACGATAAATTATATCAATAATGGCTACGTTTTATCTCTTCAATCTTTCTAGTGTCTAGCTAGACTTAGAATTTATGTTAATCATTCTTTCTCTATATCATTATAATATTATGGCATGTGCAGGTAGAGACATAGGCAATGAATCGAAGGTGCATACGTTATTGTTCGTACTCAATGCACTATACATTATAAAGTTCTTACTGACTAATAGTATCAGACTGTGTTTCATGTTCCATGAAGGACCGGTCATTTTTTGCCGGTCCATAATAAAATTTAGTGGTCCCACATTAAAAATCAGCCTGTCAAACATAATACCCCAAATAAAATGTGCACTTAATTATGCTTGATAAAATGTACAAGTAGATTATGTTTTTGGACCTAGTATATTAACTATTAAACAAAGTAACATAAATTTAAAATTTCCCATTCAATGTATACTATATCAACTACTTACATATTATTATGAAGGGTTGGTGGAATATCAAAGTAATTCAAGCTTTCAAATTTTGTGACACGTACTTATTTTAGAAGAGATATAAAGTTTATCAACTCACCACTTACTCGTTCCATGACATGTGATTCATGACATGACCCCTGTCATATTAAGCAAAAATCCATCGGCTTTGTATTTCAAAATAATTGATAATTTGTTAAAACCTGTAATTGACAGAAATAAGAAATTAGTATTGACTTAAAACGCGAATGAATTTGATATTATTATCATTGTTATATTATATAACTAATTATTCTAAATTATAAATCTAAAAATCTAATGCAGGGAATACGCTAAATTCAAAATTCACTTTCTATTGTTATTTCAAAGAAAAATTATTGAAGACAAAGATTTAACAACTTATTCCTATTGTTTTTTAAATCTAGATGACTACAGACAGACTACAGTTTCTGCTAGAGTAAGAAAGACTTGTCAGTTAGCGGTAGTAGGAACCGCAACCGGGTTACGGTTATGATTTCTGTTCAGACTGACTGCCACAAACCATCATCAATGCCGATTTTCAGTTTTTCGATATTATAGAGGTGTAAAAATATTCGTTTGAAATGGCCTTACAATTACAATGATGCTAAAACTGTGACTAACTAATGATCATTACTGCTAAATAGTTTGTATCCTCAAACTGTCCGTGCAACGTCAAAATTAAATGACGAAATACAAATACGAATCTAATGTCCCAGCTACAACACTTAAATATTAATGTTGTTCATTTTTAAATTCACATTATGGGACATTAACAAGTTTAATAACCAACAACAAAGTTGGAACACTGATTAAGTATTAGCAAAAAAGCTGTTTTATAACACAAACACAACACTGAATGTGAAGAAAACGGAATTACTTTTGACTTCAAACTATCAATGCATTGCCGTAAGAAATTAAAAGAAAATCACAAAATATGTACATGGTATCCTCCGTTAAGGAAAAATCTGGCAAATGATTCTGGTTGCTACTGTCAACTGTTTCCTATAAAGATGAATGATATCAAGAGGTCTATGGTGAATATTTAGCTTAAAACTGTACTTAACGATGAATTCCTCCAAAATTATTCATTGTAATACTAATTCTATTAAAGACACAAGAACGATAACCGATGGATTTCATCAGTCCCCATACGAAATCCAAAATCATTTCCAATTTCTTGGATTAACAAATATATAATATGAAATGAGGAAAACTAACAGCTGAGTTAATACACTGAGAGTGACGGTTAAAATGTGGTTTTTGCACTTTGCAGATGTCGGGACGAAGGAGAAAATGTTGTTAATTGATTTTCTAACTTCTGCAAGTCCACATGGACTAAAAAGTTTTCGCCTTTTTCTAAATTTGGCAAATACCCATAATAATGGGTGACGGGGAAGTCTATCTGTCTAATCTTAACTCTTGTATCTACTTATTATAGGATAGAAGTGATACTTTTGTGCTTCAATATTTGTTTTTAACTCGTGGCTAGTCACTAGTCAATGAATATTTCCTATTCTTGGGGTTTAGATTTAATTTTGGTACCATCTGGATGTAGATATTTTAAAATTGAAAAGCTAAAATTATTATTATTCATTACCTATAGCACACGCACAGAAATCATTGTATTATTATATTATACTATTTGCAAAACACTGTGCCTTTGCTGGCAGACTCCTGTACTACACGCACGCAACACTACACTGCACTTGCACTCAGTCCACACACAGTCCACAGCCACACACTAATTCACTAATCTACTCGTATTCAGTCATTCTTCGCCTCTCTGTCTCGTCGTACTTCTCCACTGTATGTTACTGTAGAACTGAATCGTCCTGAGTCCTGATGTGCACTGTGCACTGTATTGTCTGAACACACTCTACAGTGAGTCTAACTGAAAAATATCCACAGAAATAAATCTTCATTTTTTGCAAAAGTAGTAGTTAAATAACAGGCAGTCCCAATTCAGCAAAATATGAGCAGTAAAGCCAAAAATGCGATACATTCATGATATAGCCATAATCTTATAAAACGTTTTGAGTTATGGAGGCAGGCAACTAACGATATCCTAAGTAATTCAAAAGCGATATACACCCACAGCATTGGCTATTCCTATTTGAATTTGACCAATTGACAATTGAGAGTCTACTTCCAAATAGAATAAATGAATTAAGACTAAGGTCTAAGAATTCCAACATTTTGGCTATTTTGACTATTTGCGTTACCCATGGAAATCTAATAAATTATCTGTATAATGTTGAAATTCCCATTTTTAGAAACTTCAGTCAAAATCTTAGAATTGTATTTGGAAGTAGACCCCCAATAGGTCGAGTTCAAAAAACAATTGCCAGTTCCTTGACTGTATCCCTTTTATGTTACTTCCGCCCCTGGTTACCGCGGCAGTTGCCAGCCCCTATACAATTATTAACAAAGCTTTTCCTGAAATGCTAATCCTCGCAGGCTTATGCAGGGGAAAACATGGTCCAGCAAGAACTATTTCACTGCCTTTAATTGATATTGATAATGCGCCAAACGCCGTAAGGTGTGGGATTTATTTTCGAAAATTACAATTATGCGCACACAGAGGCTGTACAAGAAATTCTCAGAGGTTGACTTTCGCGCTCAGCCGAGTGTGAAGTATAATGCGATACGACAGTTTGTAATAACAGTGCTGCCATTTAGTATTTTACACGACTGTGCCAAATAAGAAATTCCCATTATTTTTCCGATATTTTCCATATGTTTTCCGATAAAAATTCTAAAATTTTAAAGGGTTGGCCCTTAATTGGCACCAATCCTAAAGAGATTTACAATTCAAAACACAAAATCTTAATTTATGTGACAAAATAGTTGCCAATGAAAGAGTCTGCTGTAACACTGTTATCACCTATTTTGTGTTTGTCAATTTGCCAGTATAAGAAGCTTTTACGCCTTAACTGTGGCGTACAACGATTTCACAGATTTTATTTCGTAGTTTAGAATAGAGTACATTTATTTTACGAACTTACAAACCTTAATTTTTTTTAATTGCAATGGACTGTTTATGGCATCAGAGGGGAAGGAATCACTGCTAATTAGACGAAATTTTTGACTTTGTTGTCAGGTTTGACGAGGGACACAGGACACAATATCGGTTATACATTGAAATCGTGTTTTATATGTAATTTAGGCACATTTTAAATGATTGACTGGGTATAAATTGACAATGGTTTTCTATTATTAATAATAATAATATTAATTAAATAGTTCTATCACCAAAAATGGAGCAACTTATTTAAGCTCATTGAATGCTTTCCTAAAATGGGGGACTGCCAGAAAAATTAACGACTGCAGTTGTTACAATTGATGTAAATGCTAGTCAAAAGAGGTAGGCAGAATACAGTCATTCAAATCTTCCAAGGGAGATAAATTAATAGTCATTTTTAGTTTTACCCCGTGCTTTTACCTATACCTATATTCTTTTTATGCGGCTGCGCAGATAGACCTTGAGATCTACGGTTGTTTTATCTGTATTATTTGCTGTGCTGTAAAAATGCACTTGTATAATACAATTGAATTTCGTTATTGTGGTAAATTGCAAAATTGAACTGACTGTTGTATTTCTCCATCATTCTTAAACTTGTAATTAAATTTGCTCCCAACAAGCATAAGAAAGAGTGATACCACTTACAGACCCTTAAATTGGGATAAAAGTTACATTACGACTGATTTTATGTGGCGGGTACAACAGCAATCACCGTTTTAAAGGTAGTGTTCCGTATTTATCCAATAGCTATCAATAGCTACTCGAATTTCCATCGCTTTATTTCATTCCCTCCATGAGCAGGCACAGTAAAACCTAGCTAAATAGGCATACTTATCGGAATACGACTAAATTCATTCTTATCGCCAGTCGCCAAGATGCATGAGCCAAAAATGCACAAGTATATCTTGCAGTTCCTGCATCTTTATTATAATGCACAGTAGTAGAATGGTACGTACAGTGTACTGAGTGTACTGTACAGTACACAAATAATGAAATAATGCTTCT
Source organism: Tomocerus nigrus (assembly GCA_019776505.1). Lineage (NCBI taxonomy): Eukaryota > Metazoa > Arthropoda > Collembola > Entomobryomorpha > Tomoceridae > Tomocerus > Tomocerus nigrus. The sequence goes on along the minus strand of JABASI010005109.1, from coordinate 2,865 downwards.
TTTCATAAGGTAAATGCATGATTTGATTTAGGTAGAGAAGAAAAGTATATTATAGTATTTGTATAAATTACTCGTTGTTGAACCTAATTGTAATGAATGATTTTGATTTGAGCGTGCCTTGATGAACATGCAGTTTCAGATCTATTTTAGATTCTCATGCTTATGATGTTATGCTATAGCTGCAATATAATTAGATATGGACATGAAGTGAGTAGTGGTGTACAAGAATAGGTATACATTATTATTGTAGTTAAATTAAAACGTGCGCAGTAGTGTGCGAGCTGAATAAATTGGGTGCATCCTGTACATGCACATATACGATATTGTTGATTACGATTTTACGATAACAGTGGTAGGAGCCGATCAGAAATACTTAAATAAAACCGCCGCAGAATAAATAACGAAGACCAACCTTCCATTCACTCTAAAACACGTACTGGCGAATGAGGAATATATGAAAAACATTCCTACTCACACTCACATAGTTAGCAATGTTCGTTAAGAGATTTAACTTACTTATGAGTCTTTCATAATAAATGCTTTAGAACGTTTTTAGCAATAAGCTAGTTTTGTATAGATGTTTTTGAAGAAACTGTATGACCGTTAACCCTACTTATTATACCCTTTTTACGTGGACCTAAAATGGGGGAAAATCTAAAAATGGTAGCTAAAAATCGAAGTAAAAATGCTAATCTTATTTGAATTTGGTGGTGAAAAAGAATCCTAATTTAACTTTACTCATTGAAGTTATTATGCGTGCCATATTTTATCATTCTATTTCACCGCACCAATATAAAATACCTCAATTTCATTTTTGTATTTATTTTTGGAGCTGCTTTCAGGATATTACGCTTACTTATTAAATTAATAATTTTTCATTAGGTAAAGTTATTAAGTTATAAACATAGTTTTGTAAACATAAACTTCAAACTTAAATTGTAGGTACTACAACACTTTCGCTGTATGCAAGTTTACATATTTATGCAAAACATCAATGTAAATAAAAGATATTACAAAAGCTATGGCTTCTGATACTAATTACAATGCTTAATATTATGTGTAATGTAAAAACAAGTGAATAGAGTGCGATGGTATGATGAGTTTGATGAAGGAATCAGTAAGAGTGAATGGCGCAGTATTACGCAGAGTGGCGGTTCCTCCCTCTGCTATATGCTGTGTTTGTTAGGTAGGTCTAAGGTAGGTCAATAGAGAATACCCTATGGCAAACATTATGTTCTACACGTCATTTTCCTAGAGCCGCATTGGTTGGTAAATTCATCTCTACGACTTGGATGACTCATCCTGCTCTACCTACACTGTACAATAGCCTCAAAATAATTCCTTGACACAGGGTGTCCTCCTAAATAATACGCATCTCATTTTACTCCAAGGAGAAAGTAGCAGTGAGTTTAGTTTTAGTGAGTGAGTGCCGTACGTAGAGTTTCTGTTCTGTAGTCTGCTGTTCCGTGTACGGACGGGCTTCGTACTCACTGCCATATCAGCTACTGCACTCCAATCCAATGCAATCCTGCGGTGCATTTGTGCGCAATGCAATATCGTTATTAAAAATACAATTATGTAAATGCAGAGTTAGCTTAGCATTAAATTGTACTTCGATTAAAATTTAGTTCATTATCATGGAAAGGAACCGTCCACAACTCTTTTCGAACCGCATGAAATAATTACTTGGAGAACGCACAAAAATGCAAATTCTTAACCGCATTATTTGTCAAGAACGTAAATACAGATAGTTACACAATATTAATTGAATTAAAACATTTGGAATGGTAATTATTTAGTAGAAAATAGAATCAATTCACTAGTGCTTTTGGATCGCTGGCTCTGATAAACGTTCGTAACGAAATGCTATTTTTACGACTGTATCATGAAATGGAGATGGAAAAATTATAATATTTGACAAATATTTATTTTTGATAGTATTATAACAAGATAGTAACATTTAACATATCATAGTACAGAATATAACATACAATCAAAGCTTCGAATTATTGCTTCTTTAATTGTATGTACCCTATTGCATGATTCATAAACTGAGTAAATCGTTACCTCATATTATTATAGGGGTGCCAATTAATCAGCCGGTAAAATAAACGAAACTTACCAGTACGGTATTTCTGTACAGTAAAATAAATGAATCATCATTAGGTAAACAAATGAGTTGTCTTTACCCAGTAAATTAATTAGCCGGTAAGAAACAAACACATCGGCCCTTAGACATCAGTATATTATATGCCTCTTATGTGGGTTGGAGTCGGAATCTTGGGATAAGGAATCAACTTAGGGCATAGAATTATTTTTCGGTTGCAACATTTTGCTGAACATAGAAAGAAATCGGTTGCAACATTTTTTTCGGATATAGAAATATTATTCGGTTGCAACATTTTTCTGAACACTGCTTTAATGTGTCAGTTTTAATCCAAAAAATGTTTGCCTCCGAGAAATATTTCTAAGTCCAAAAAATGTTTGCCTCGGAGAAATATTTCTATGACCAAAAAATGTTTGCCTCCGAGAAATATTCCTATGTTCAAAAAATGTTTGCCTCCGAGAAATATTTCTTTTTCCAAAAATAAATTTGCCTCCGAGAATTTTCTATTCGCAAAATGTTGCCTCCGAAACATAATTCCATGTCCAAAACTCCAACCAAGTGCGGTTTATTTGCAGTTACGTAAACACTTTTTACTGGCTAATTAGTTTTCACGTACTGGCTGACTCATTTATGCTTACTGAAAGATTGTTTTATTGATTTACTGACATGATTCATTTATTTTACTGTGCCATCTCCTACCTAATTTTTCATTTTAATTTACTGGCTGATTCATTTAAATTACATGCAAATTATATATA